>CALMHO010000003.1:0-111247 GCA_937595015.1 Polyommatus icarus | reverse complement strand
GAACTCGAACTCGAAGCAGCCACTCGAACTCGAACTCGAACTCGAAGCAGCCACTCGAACTCGAACTCGAACTCGAAGCAGCCACTCGAACTCGAACTCGAACTCGAAGCAGCCACTCGAACTCGAACTCGAACTCGAAGCAGCCACTCGAACTCGAACTCGAACTCGAAGCAGCCACTCGAACTCGAACTCGAACTCGAAGCAGCCACTCGAACTCGAACTCGAACTCGAAGCAGCCACTCGAACTCGAACTCGAACTCGAAGCAGCCACTCGAACTCGAACTCGAACTCGAAGCAGCCACTCGAACTCGAACTCGAACTCGAAGCAGCCACTCGAACTCGAACTCGAACTCGAAGCAGCCACTCGAACTCGAACTCGAACTCGAAGCAGCCACTCGAACTCGAACTCGAACTCGAAGCAGCCACTCGAACTCGAACTCGAACTCGAAGCAGCCACTCGAACTCGAACTCGAACTCGAAGCAGCCACTCGAACTCGAACTCGAACTCGAAGCAGCCACTCGAACTCGAACTCGAACTCGAAGCAGCCACTCGAACTCGAACTCGAACTCGAAGCAGCCACTCGAACTCGAACTCGAACTCGAAGCAGCCACTCGAACTCGAACTCGAACTCGAAGCAGCCACTCGAACTCGAACTCGAACTCGAAGCAGCCACTCGAACTCGAACTCGAACTCGAAGCAGCCACTCGAACTCGAACTCGAACTCGAAGCAGCCACTCGAACTCGAACTCGAACTCGAAGCAGCACTCGAACTCGAACTCGAACTCGAAGCAGCCACTCGAACTCGAACTCGAACTCGAAGCAGCCACTCGAACTCGAACTCGAACTCGAAGCAGCCACTCGAACTCGAACTCGAACTCGAAGCAGCCACTCGAACTCGAACTCGAACTCGAAGCAGCCACTCGAACTCGAACTCGAACTCGAAGCAGCCACTCGAACTCGAACTCGAACTCGAAGCAGCCACTCGAACTCGAACTCGAACTCGAAGCAGCCACTCGAACTCGAACTCGAACTCGAAGCAGCCACTCGAACTCGAACTCGAACTCGAAGCAGCCACTCGAACTCGAACTCGAACTCGAAGCAGCCACTCGAACTCGAACTCGAACTCGAAGCAGCCACTCGAACTCGAACTCGAACTCGAAGCAGCCACTCGAACTCGAACTCGAACTCGAAGCAGCCACTCGAACTCGAACTCGAACTCGAAGCAGCCACTCGGAACTCGAACTCGAACTCGAAGCAGCCACTCGAACTCGAACTCGAACTCGAAGCAGCCACTCGAACTCGAACTCGAACTCGAAGCAGCCACTCGAACTCGAACTCGAACTCGAAGCAGCCACTCGAACTCGACTCGAACTCGAAGCAGCCACTCGAACTCGAACTCGAACTCGAAGCAGCCACTCGAACTCGACTCGAACTCGAAGCAGCCACTCGAACTCGAACTCGAACTCGAAGCAGCCACTCGAACTCGAACTCGAACTCGAAGCAGCCACTCGAACTCGAACTCGAACTCGAAGCAGCCACTCGAACTCGAACTCGAACTCGAAGCAGCCACTCGAACTCGAAGCAGCCACTCGAACTCGAAGCAGCCACTCGAACTCGAAGCAGCCACTCGAACTCGAAGCAAGCCCACTCGAACTCGAAGCAGCCACTCGAACTCGAAGCAGCCACTCGAACTCGAAGCAGCCACTCGAACTCGAAGCAGGCCACTCGAACTCGAAGCAGCCACTCGAACTCGAAGCAGCCACTCGAACTCGAAGCAGCCACTCGAACTCGAAGCAGCCACTCGAACTCGAACTCGAAGCAGCCACTCGAACTCGAACTCGAAGCAGCCACTCGAACTCGAACTCGAAGCAGCCACTCGAACTCGAAGCAGCCACTCGAACTCGAAGCAGCCACTCGAACTCGAAGCAGCCACTCGAACTCGAAGCAGCCACTCGAACTCGAAGCAGCCACTCGAACTCGAAGCAGCCACTCGAACTCGAAGCAGCCACTCGAACTCGAAGCAGCCACTCGAACTCGAAGCAGCCACTCGAACTCGAAGCAGCCACTCGAACTCGAACTCGAAGCAGCCACTCGAACTCGAAGCAGCCACTCGAACTCGAAGCAGCCACTCGAACTCGAACTCGAAGCAGCCACTCGAACTCGAACTCGAACTCGAAGCAGCCACTCGAACTCGAACTCGAAGCAGCCACTCGAACTCGAACTCGAAGCAGCCACTCGAACTCGAACTCGAAGCAGCCACTCGAACTCGAACTCGAACTCGAAGCAGCCACTCGAACTCGAACTCGAAGCAGCCACTCGAACTCGAACTCGAACTCGAAGCAGCCACTCGAACTCGAACTCGAACTCGAAGCAGCCACTCGAACTCGAAGCAGCCACTCGAACTCGAACTCGAAGCAGCCACTCGAACTCGAACTCGAAGCAGCCACTCGAACTCGAAGCAGCCACTCGAACTCGAACTCGAAGCAGCCACTCGAACTCGAACTCGAACTCGAAGCAGCCACTCGAACTCGAACTCGAACTCGAAGCAGCCACTCGAACTCGAACTCGAACTCGAAGCAGCCACTCGAACTCGAACTCGAACTCGAAGCAGCCACTCGAACTCGAACTCGAACTCGAAGCAGCCACTCGAACTCGAACTCGAACTCGAAGCAGCCACTCGAACTCGAACTCGAACTCGAAGCAGCCACTCGAACTCGAACTCGAACTCGAAGCAGCCACTCGAACTCGAACTCGAACTCGAAGCAGCCACTCGAACTCGAACTCGAACTCGAAGCAGCCACTCGAACTCGAACTCGAAGCAGCCACTCGAACTCGAACTCGAACTCGAAGCAGCCACTCGAACTCGAACTCGAAGCAGCCACTCGAACTCGAACTCGAACTCGAAGCAGCCACTCGAACTCGAACTCGAACTCGAAGCAGCCACTCGAACTCGAACTCGAACTCGAAGCAGCCACTCGAACTCGAACTCGAACTCGAAGCAGCCACTCGAACTCGAACTCGAACTCGAAGCAGCCACTCGAACTCGAACTCGAACTCGAAGCAGCCACTCGAACTCGAACTCGAACTCGAACTCGAACTCGAACTCGAACTCGAACTCGAACTCGAACTCGAACTCGAACTCGAACTCGAACTCGAAGCAGCCACTCGAACTCGAACTCGAACTCGAACTCGAACTCGAACTCGAACTCGAACTCGAACTCGAAGCAGCCACTCGAACTCGAACTCGAACTCGAACTCGAACTCGAACTCGAACTCGAAGCAGCCACTCGAACTCGAACTCGAACTCGAACTCGAACTCGAACTCGAACTCGAAGCAGCCACTCGAACTCGAACTCGAACTCGAACTCGAACTCGAACTCGAACTCGAACTCGAAGCAGCCACTCGAACTCGAACTCGAACTCGAACTCGAACTCGAACTCGAACTCGAACTCGAACTCGAACTCGAACTCGAACTCGAACTCGAACTCGAACTCGAACTCGAAGCAGCCACTCGAACTCGAACTCGAACTCGAACTCGAACTCGAACTCGAACTCGAACTCGAAGCAGCCACTCGAACTCGAACTCGAACTCGAACTCGAACTCGAACTCGAACTCGAACTCGAACTCGAAGCAGCCACTCGAACTCGAACTCGAACTCGAACTCGAACTCGAACTCGAACTCGAACTCGAACTCGAACTCGAACTCGAACTCGAACTCGAACTCGAAGCAGCCACTCGAACTCGAACTCGAACTCGAACGAGAAGTTTGATGCGAAAAAAGCAGCCACTCGAACGAGAAGTTTGATGCGAAAAAAGCAGCCACTCGAACGAGAAGTTTGATGCGAAAAAAGCAGCCACTCGAACGAGAAGTTTGATGCGATAACAAAAAATTAAAACCGACTTCCAAGGTAAAAACAATAATAACATTAATATGAACTAAAAAGTATTAAATAATTTTTACTATCGAATAGTGCCTTTTTCCGAATTCGGCTAAACCTCAACTATTTCTGTACTCAATCTTCATTATTTTGAAGTCGGTACCAGATAGCTGAATCTTCAGTCCTCTGACAGAATATTTGAAACTTTTGGAACTGGCACCGACTTCAAAATTATGAAGATTGAGTACAGAAATAGTTGAGGTTTAGCCGAATTCGGAAAAAGGCACTATTCGATAGTAAAAATTATTTAATACTTTTTAGTTCATATTAATGTTATTATTGTTTTTACCTTGGAAGTCGGTTTTAATTTTTTGTTAAAAATAATAATAATTTCACTCTTTTTAGTTACACTAGTACGTAAACCTTCGCGTATATTTTACGTAATTTATTACAATTTGTTAAGTGTTGAGATTTGTAATTTTTTATTTTCTAAGAAAATTTAGTTCCGCAATTCAACAACAGATGTCGTTGTTAAGCTTCTACATCGCGGTATCGCTTACTCGATAGCATTTGATATAACTAATTCGCTACAATAATTATTTTCTTCTCGCTCACACTCACTGGTTGTCATAATTGATATTACGCCAGAGGGATTAACGTCCCAGAACCATAAGACCAGTTTTAGGCGTAAGACGTAGACGTCTATTCTTTACATTAAGAGTCACAACTCACACTCACAAAATAATATATTATCAGTGAAGTGAACAGTAGTTAGTAAAGTATTCGATCTGTATAATATAAAGTAGTAAAATATTCGATCTCTCGTTTGCCGCCACGCGCCGCCCGCGCGACACCGTCGCCTCTGTAGCGCCGACCGCCGTGTATTAAACAAACAGGTGTTGTTATGTAACAATACATAATTATTATTACGAGTTAGTATATCCATACCTATGCCTTGCAGTACTACTATCTATTCTGTGCCATGAGACATTGGTGACCTTAACACGACGTGGTGATGATGATGACGATGATGATGATTATGATTATGATGATGAATATTAATTGCATAGTAGCATATGCTTTCTGTTCTTAAAACAACGCCGAAACTCCCAAACGTGTATCTATAAGGAGTCAGGAGTTCTCTCAGCATCTTCGAAACCATGGTATACCTTGACCCAATATTTGACTTTTTGGTAGCATATTCTTAGTACACTTCACATAAAACCAAAATCATCATATGTTTCCATATAAATTTCGAGGAGTTCCCTCGATTACTCCTGGATCCCATCATCAGGTCACCACTTTGTGAACATGGTACCAAATTGGAGTAAAACCAAATACAACAAAGCAAAAATTTCGAAAATCGGTTCACAAACGGCGGAGTAATCGTTGAACATACAAAAAAAAAAAAAAAAAAAATAAAAAAAAAAAAAAAAAAAAAAAATATCCACAGCCGAACATATAACCTCCTCGTTTTTTGGAAGTCGGTTAAAAAAAGCAGCCACTCGAACGAGAAGTTTGATGCGAAAAAAGCAGCCACTCGAACGAGAAGTTTGATGCGAAAAAAGCAGCCACTCGAACGAGAAGTTTGATGCAAAAAAAGCAGCCACTCGAACGAGAAGTTTGATGCGAAAAAAGCAGCCACTCGAACGAGAAGTTTGATGCGAAAAAAGCAGCCACTCGAACGAGAAGTTTGATGCGAAAAAAGCAGCCACTCGAACGAGAAGTTTGATGCGAAAAAAGCAGCCACTCGAACGAGAAGTTTGATGCGAAAAAAGCAGCCACTCGAACGAGAAGTTTGATGCGAAAAAAGCAGCCACTCGAACGAGAAGTTTGATGCGAAAAAAGCAGCCACTCGAACGAGAAGTTTGATGCGAAAAAAGCAGCCACTCGAACGAGAAGTTTGATGCGAAAAAAGCAGCCACTCGAACGAGAAGTTTGATGCGAAAAAAGCAGCCACTCGAACGAGAAGTTTGATGCGAAAAAAGCAGCCACTCGAACGAGAAGTTTGATGCGAAAAAAGCAGCCACTCGAACGAGAAGTTTGATGCGAAAAAAGCAGCCACTCGAACGAGAAGTTTGATGCGAAAAAAGCAGCCACTCGAACGAGAAGTTTGATGCGAAAAAAGCAGCCACTCGAACGAGAAGTTTGATGCGAAAAAAGCAGCCACTCGAACGAGAAGTTTGATGCGAAAAAAGCAGCCACTCGAACGAGAAGTTTGATGCGATAACAAAAAATTAAAACCGACTTCCAAGGTAAAAACAATAATAACATTAATATGAACTAAAAAGTATTAAATAATTTTTACTATCGAATAGTGCCTTTTTCCGAATTCGGCTAAACCTCAACTATTTCTGTACTCAATCTTCATTATTTTGAAGTCGGTACCAGATAGCTGAATCTTCAGTCCTCTGACAGAATATTTGAAACTTTTGGAACTGGCACCGACTTCAAAATTATGAAGATTGAGTACAGAAATAGTTGAGGTTTAGCCGAATTCGGAAAAAGGCACTATTCGATAGTAAAAATTATTTAATACTTTTTAGTTCATATTAATGTTATTATTGTTTTTACCTTGGAAGTCGGTTTTAATTTTTTGTTAAAAATAATAATAATTTCACTCTTTTTAGTTACACTAGTACGTAAACCTTCGCGTATATTTTACGTAATTTATTACAATTTGTTAAGTGTTGAGATTTGTAATTTTTTATTTTCTAAGAAAATTTAGTTCCGCAATTCAACAACAGATGTCGTTGTTAAGCTTCTACATCGCGGTATCGCTTACTCGATAGCATTTGATATAACTAATTCGCTACAATAATTATTTTCTTCTCGCTCACACTCACTGGTTGTCATAATTGATATTACGCCAGAGGGATTAACGTCCCAGAACCATAAGACCAGTTTTAGGCGTAAGACGTAGACGTCTATTCTTTACATTAAGAGTCACAACTCACACTCACAAAATAATATATTATCAGTGAAGTGAACAGTAGTTAGTAAAGTATTCGATCTGTATAATATAAAGTAGTAAAATATTCGATCTCTCGTTTGCCGCCACGCGCCGCCCGCGCGACACCGTCGCCTCTGTAGCGCCGACCGCCGTGTATTAAACAAACAGGTGTTGTTATGTAACAATACATAATTATTATTACGAGTTAGTATATCCATACCTATGCCTTGCAGTACTACTATCTATTCTGTGCCATGAGACATTGGTGACCTTAACACGACGTGGTGATGATGATGACGATGATGATGATTATGATTATGATGATGAATATTAATTGCATAGTAGCATATGCTTTCTGTTCTTAAAACAACGCCGAAACTCCCAAACGTGTATCTATAAGGAGTCAGGAGTTCTCTCAGCATCTTCGAAACCATGGTATACCTTGACCCAATATTTGACTTTTTGGTAGCATATTCTTAGTACACTTCACATAAAACCAAAATCATCATATGTTTCCATATAAATTTCGAGGAGTTCCCTCGATTACTCCTGGATCCCATCATCAGGTCACCACTTTGTGAACATGGTACCAAATTGGAGTAAAACCAAATACAACAAAGCAAAAATTTCGAAAATCGGTTCACAAACGGCGGAGTAATCGTTGAACATACAAAAATAAAAAAAAAAAAAATAAAAAAAAAAAAAAAAAAAAATAATATCCACAGCCGAACATATAACCTCCTCGTTTTTTGGAAGTCGGTTAAAAAAAGCAGCCACTCGAACGAGAAGTTTGATGCGAAAAAAGCAGCCACTCGAACGAGAAGTTTGATGCGAAAAAAGCAGCCACTCGAACGAGAAGTTTGATGCGAAAAAAGCAGCCACTCGAACGAGAAGTTTGATGCGAAAAAAGCAGCCACTCGAACGAGAAGTTTGATGCGAAAAAAGCAGCCACTCGAACGAGAAGTTTGATGCGAAAAAAGCAGCCACTCGAACGAGAAGTTTGATGCGAAAAAAGCAGCCACTCGAACGAGAAGTTTGATGCGAAAAAAGCAGCCACTCGAACGAGAAGTTTGATGCGAAAAAAGCAGCCACTCGAACGAGAAGTTTGATGCGAAAAAAGCAGCCACTCGAACGAGAAGTTTGATGCGAAAAAAGCAGCCACTCGAACGAGAAGTTTGATGCGAAAAAAGCAGCCACTCGAACGAGAAGTTTGATGCGAAAAAAGCAGCCACTCGAACGAGAAGTTTGATGCGAAAAAAGCAGCCACTCGAACGAGAAGATTGATGCGAAAAAAGCAGCCACTCGAACGAGAAGTTTGATGCGAAAAAAGCAGCCACTCGAACGAGAAGTTTGATGCGAAAAAAGCAGCCACTCGAACGAGAAGTTTGATGCGAAAAAAGCAGCCACTCGAACGAGAAGTTTGATGCGAAAAAAGCAGCCACTCGAACGAGAAGTTTGATGCGAAAAAAGCAGCCACTCGAACGAGAAGTTTGATGCGAAAAAAGCAGCCACTCGAACGAGAAGTTTGATGCGAAAAAAGCAGCCACTCGAACGAGAAGTTTGATGCGAAAAAAGCAGCCACTCGAACGAGAAGTTTGATGCGAAAAAAGCAGCCACTCGAACGAGAAGTTTGATGCGAAAAAAGCAGCCACTCGAACGAGAAGTTTGATGCGAAAAAAGCAGCCACTCGAACGAGAAGTTTGATGCGAAAAAAGCAGCCACTCGAACGAGAAGTTTGATGCGAAAAAAGCAGCCACTCGAACGAGAAGTTTGATGCGAAAAAAGCAGCCACTCGAACGAGAAGTTTGATGCGAAAAAAGCAGCCACTCGAACGAGAAGTTTGATGCGAAAAAAGCAGCCACTCGAACGAGAAGTTTGATGCGAAAAAAGCAGCCACTCGAACGAGAAGTTTGATGCGAAAAAAGCAGCCACTCGAACGAGAAGTTTGATGCGAAAAAAGCAGCCACTCGAACGAGAAGTTTGATGCGAAAAAAGCAGCCACTCGAACGAGAAGTTTGATGCGAAAAAAGCAGCCACTCGAACGAGAAGTTTGATGCGAAAAAAGCAGCCACTCGAACGAGAAGTTTGATGCGAAAAAAGCAGCCACTCGAACGAGAAGTTTGATGCGAAAAAAGCAGCCACTCGAACGAGAAGTTTGATGCGAAAAAAGCAGCCACTCGAACGAGAAGTTTGATGCGAAAAAAGCAGCCACTCGAACGAGAAGTTTGATGCGAAAAAAGCAGCCACTCGAACGAGAAGTTTGATGCGAAAAAAGCAGCCACTCGAACGAGAAGTTTGATGCGAAAAAAGCAGCCACTCGAACGAGAAGTTTGATGCGAAAAAAGCAGCCACTCGAACGAGAAGTTTGATGCGAAAAAAGCAGCCACTCGAACGAGAAGTTTGATGCGAAAAAAGCAGCCACTCGAACGAGAAGTTTGATGCGAAAAAAGCAGCCACTCGAACGAGAAGTTTGATGCGATAACAAAAAATTAAAACCGACTTCCAAGGTAAAAACAATAATAACATTAATATGAACTAAAAAGTATTAAATAATTTTTACTATCGAATAGTGCCTTTTTCCGAATTCGGCTAAACCTCAACTATTTCTGTACTCAATCTTCATTATTTTGAAGTCGGTACCAGATAGCTGAATCTTCAGTCCTCTGACAGAATATTTGAAACTTTTGGAACTGGCACCGACTTCAAAATTATGAAGATTGAGTACAGAAATAGTTGAGGTTTAGCCGAATTCGGAAAAAGGCACTATTCGATAGTAAAAATTATTTAATACTTTTTAGTTCATATTAATGTTATTATTGTTTTTACCTTGGAAGTCGGTTTTAATTTTTTGTTAAAAATAATAATAATTTCACTCTTTTTAGTTACACTAGTACGTAAACCTTCGCGTATATTTTACGTAATTTATTACAATTTGTTAAGTGTTGAGATTTGTAATTTTTTATTTTCTAAGAAAATTTAGTTCCGCAATTCAACAACAGATGTCGTTGTTAAGCTTCTACATCGCGGTATCGCTTACTCGATAGCATTTGATATAACTAATTCGCTACAATAATTATTTTCTTCTCGCTCACACTCACTGGTTGTCATAATTGATATTACGCCAGAGGGATTAACGTCCCAGAACCATAAGACCAGTTTTAGGCGTAAGACGTAGACGTCTATTCTTTACATTAAGAGTCACAACTCACACTCACAAAATAATATATTATCAGTGAAGTGAACAGTAGTTAGTAAAGTATTCGATCTGTATAATATAAAGTAGTAAAATATTCGATCTCTCGTTTGCCGCCACGCGCCGCCCGCGCGACACCGTCGCCTCTGTAGCGCCGACCGCCGTGTATTAAACAAACAGGTGTTGTTATGTAACAATACATAATTATTATTACGAGTTAGTATATCCATACCTATGCCTTGCAGTACTACTATCTATTCTGTGCCATGAGACATTGGTGACCTTAACACGACGTGGTGATGATGATGACGATGATGATGATTATGATTATGATGATGAATATTAATTGCATAGTAGCATATGCTTTCTGTTCTTAAAACAACGCCGAAACTCCCAAACGTGTATCTATAAGGAGTCAGGAGTTCTCTCAGCATCTTCGAAACCATGGTATACCTTGACCCAATATTTGACTTTTTGGTAGCATATTCTTAGTACACTTCACATAAAACCAAAATCATCATATGTTTCCATATAAATTTCGAGGAGTTCCCTCGATTACTCCTGGATCCCATCATCAGGTCACCACTTTGTGAACATGGTACCAAATTGGAGTAAAACCAAATACAACAAAGCAAAAATTTCGAAAATCGGTTCACAAACGGCGGAGTAATCGTTGAACATACAAAAAAAAAAAAAAAAAAAATAAAAAAAAAAAAAAAAAAAAAAAAAATATCCACAGCCGAACATATAACCTCCTCGTTTTTTGGAAGTCGGTTAAAAAAAGCAGCCACTCGAACGAGAAGTTTGATGCGAAAAAAGCAGCCACTCGAACGAGAAGTTTGATGCGAAAAAAGCAGCCACTCGAACGAGAAGTTTGATGCGAAAAAAGCAGCCACTCGAACGAGAAGTTTGATGCGAAAAAAGCAGCCACTCGAACGAGAAGTTTGATGCGAAAAAAGCAGCCACTCGAACGAGAAGTTTGATGCGAAAAAAGCAGCCACTCGAACGAGAAGTTTGATGCGAAAAAAGCAGCCACTCGAACGAGAAGTTTGATGCGAAAAAAGCAGCCACTCGAACGAGAAGTTTGATGCGAAAAAAGCAGCCACTCGAACGAGAAGTTTGATGCGAAAAAAGCAGCCACTCGAACGAGAAGTTTGATGCGAAAAAAGCAGCCACTCGAACGAGAAGTTTGATGCGAAAAAAGCAGCCACTCGAACGAGAAGTTTGATGCGAAAAAAGCAGCCACTCGAACGAGAAGTTTGATGCGAAAAAAGCAGCCACTCGAACGAGAAGTTTGATGCGAAAAAAGCAGCCACTCGAACGAGAAGTTTGATGCGAAAAAAGCAGCCACTCGAACGAGAAGTTTGATGCGAAAAAAGCAGCCACTCGAACGAGAAGTTTGATGCGAAAAAAGCAGCCACTCGAACGAGAAGTTTGATGCGAAAAAAGCAGCCACTCGAACGAGAAGTTTGATGCGAAAAAAGCAGCCACTCGAACGAGAAGTTTGATGCGAAAAAAGCAGCCACTCGAACGAGAAGTTTGATGCGAAAAAAGCAGCCACTCGAACGAGAAGTTTGATGCGAAAAAAGCAGCCACTCGAACGAGAAGTTTGATGCGAAAAAAGCAGCCACTCGAACGAGAAGTTTGATGCGAAAAAAGCAGCCACTCGAACGAGAAGTTTGATGCGAAAAAAGCAGCCACTCGAACGAGAAGTTTGATGCGAAAAAAGCAGCCACTCGAACGAGAAGTTTGATGCGAAAAAAGCAGCCACTCGAACGAGAAGTTTGATGCGAAAAAAGCAGCCACTCGAACGAGAAGTTTGATGCGAAAAAAGCAGCCACTCGAACGAGAAGTTTGATGCGAAAAAAGCAGCCACTCGAACGAGAAGTTTGATGCGAAAAAAGCAGCCACTCGAACGAGAAGTTTGATGCGAAAAAAGCAGCCACTCGAACGAGAAGTTTGATGCGAAAAAAGCAGCCACTCGAACGAGAAGTTTGATGCGAAAAAAGCAGCCACTCGAACGAGAAGTTTGATGCGAAAAAAGCAGCCACTCGAACGAGAAGTTTGATGCGAAAAAAGCAGCCACTCGAACGAGAAGTTTGATGCGAAAAAAGCAGCCACTCGAACGAGAAGTTTGATGCGAAAAAAGCAGCCACTCGAACGAGAAGTTTGATGCGAAAAAAGCAGCCACTCGAACGAGAAGTTTGATGCGAAAAAAGCAGCCACTCGAACGAGAAGTTTGATGCGAAAAAAGCAGCCACTCGAACGAGAAGTTTGATGCGAAAAAAGCAGCCACTCGAACGAGAAGTTTGATGCGAAAAAAGCAGCCACTCGAACGAGAAGTTTGATGCGAAAAAAGCAGCCACTCGAACGAGAAGTTTGATGCGAAAAAAGCAGCCACTCGAACGAGAAGTTTGATGCGAAAAAAGCAGCCACTCGAACGAGAAGTTTGATGCGAAAAAAGCAGCCACTCGAACGAGAAGTTTGATGCGAAAAAAGCAGCCACTCGAACGAGAAGTTTGATGCGAAAAAAGCAGCCACTCGAACGAGAAGTTTGATGCGAAAAAAGCAGCCACTCGAACGAGAAGTTTGATGCGGTAACAAAAAATTAAAACCGACTTCCAAGGTAAAAACAATAATAACATTAATATGAACTAAAAAGTATTAAATAATTTTTACTATCGAATAGTGCCTTTTTCCGAATTCGGCTAAACCTCAACTATTTCTGTACTCAATCTTCATTATTTTGAAGTCGGTACCAGATAGCTGAATCTTCAGTCCTCTGACAGAATATTTGAAACTTTTGGAACTGGCACCGACTTCAAAATTATGAAGATTGAGTACAGAAATAGTTGAGGTTTAGCCGAATTCGGAAAAAGGCACTATTCGATAGTAAAAATTATTTAATACTTTTTAGTTCATATTAATGTTATTATTGTTTTTACCTTGGAAGTCGGTTTTAATTTTTTGTTAAAAATAATAATAATTTCACTCTTTTTAGTTACACTAGTACGTAAACCTTCGCGTATATTTTACGTAATTTATTACAATTTGTTAAGTGTTGAGATTTGTAATTTTTTATTTTCTAAGAAAATTTAGTTCCGCAATTCAACAACAGATGTCGTTGTTAAGCTTCTACATCGCGGTATCGCTTACTCGATAGCATTTGATATAACTAATTCGCTACAATAATTATTTTCTTCTCGCTCACACTCACTGGTTGTCATAATTGATATTACGCCAGAGGGATTAACGTCCCAGAACCATAAGACCAGTTTTAGGCGTAAGACGTAGACGTCTATTCTTTACATTAAGAGTCACAACTCACACTCACAAAATAATATATTATCAGTGAAGTGAACAGTAGTTAGTAAAGTATTCGATCTGTATAATATAAAGTAGTAAAATATTCGATCTCTCGTTTGCCGCCACGCGCCGCCCGCGCGACACCGTCGCCTCTGTAGCGCCGACCGCCGTGTATTAAACAAACAGGTGTTGTTATGTAACAATACATAATTATTATTACGAGTTAGTATATCCATACCTATGCCTTGCAGTACTACTATCTATTCTGTGCCATGAGACATTGGTGACCTTAACACGACGTGGTGATGATGATGACGATGATGATGATTATGATTATGATGATGAATATTAATTGCATAGTAGCATATGCTTTCTGTTCTTAAAACAACGCCGAAACTCCCAAACGTGTATCTATAAGGAGTCAGGAGTTCTCTCAGCATCTTCGAAACCATGGTATACCTTGACCCAATATTTGACTTTTTGGTAGCATATTCTTAGTACACTTCACATAAAACCAAAATCATCATATGTTTCCATATAAATTTCGAGGAGTTCCCTCGATTACTCCTGGATCCCATCATCAGGTCACCACTTTGTGAACATGGTACCAAATTGGAGTAAAACCAAATACAACAAAGCAAAAATTTCGAAAATCGGTTCACAAACGGCGGAGTAATCGTTGAACATACAAAAATAAAAAAAAAAAAAATAAAAAAAAAAATAAAAAAAAAAAAATATCCACAGCCGAACATATAACCTCCTCGTTTTTTGGAAGTCGGTTAAAAAAAGCAGCCACTCGAACGAGAAGTTTGATGCGAAAAAAGCAGCCACTCGAACGAGAAGTTTGATGCGAAAAAAGCAGCCACTCGAACGAGAAGTTTGATGCGAAAAAAGCAGCCACTCGAACGAGAAGTTTGATGCGAAAAAAGCAGCCACTCGAACGAGAAGTTTGATGCGAAAAAAGCAGCCACTCGAACGAGAAGTTTGATGCGAAAAAAGCAGCCACTCGAACGAGAAGTTTGATGCGAAAAAAGCAGCCACTCGAACGAGAAGTTTGATGCGAAAAAAGCAGCCACTCGAACGAGAAGTTTGATGCGAAAAAAGCAGCCACTCGAACGAGAAGTTTGATGCGAAAAAAGCAGCCACTCGAACGAGAAGTTTGATGCGAAAAAAGCAGCCACTCGAACGAGAAGTTTGATGCGAAAAAAGCAGCCACTCGAACGGGAAGTTTGATGCGAAAAAAGCAGCCACTCGAACGAGAAGTTTGATGCGAAAAAAGCAGCCACTCGAACGAGAAGTTTGATGCGAAAAAAGCAGCCACTCGAACGAGAAGTTTGATGCGAAAAAAGCAGCCACTCGAACGAGAAGTTTGATGCGAAAAAAGCAGCCACTCGAACGAGAAGTTTGATGCGAAAAAAGCAGCCACTCGAACGAGAAGTTTGATGCGAAAAAAGCAGCCACTCGAACGAGAAGTTTGATGCGAAAAAAGCAGCCACTCGAACGAGAAGTTTGATGCGAAAAAAGCAGCCACTCGAACGAGAAGTTTGATGCGAAAAAAGCAGCCACTCGAACGAGAAGTTTGATGCGAAAAAAGCAGCCACTCGAACGAGAAGTTTGATGCGAAAAAAGCAGCCACTCGAACGAGAAGTTTGATGCGAAAAAAGCAGCCACTCGAACGAGAAGTTTGATGCGAAAAAAGCAGCCACTCGAACGAGAAGTTTGATGCGAAAAAAGCAGCCACTCGAACGAGAAGTTTGATGCGAAAAAAGCAGCCACTCGAACGAGAAGTTTGATGCGAAAAAAGCAGCCACTCGAACGAGAAGTTTGATGCGAAAAAAGCAGCCACTCGAACGAGAAGTTTGATGCGAAAAAAGCAGCCACTCGAACGAGAAGTTTGATGCGAAAAAAGCAGCCACTCGAACGAGAAGTTTGATGCGAAAAAAGCAGCCACTCGAACGAGAAGTTTGATGCGAAAAAAGCAGCCACTCGAACGAGAAGTTTGATGCGAAAAAAGCAGCCACTCGAACGAGAAGTTTGATGCGAAAAAAGCAGCCACTCGAACGAGAAGTTTGATGCGAAAAAAGCAGCCACTCGAACTTTTTTTGAACTGGCACCGACTTCAAAATTATGAAGATTGAGTACAGAAATAGTTGAGGTTTAGCCGAATTCGGAAAAAGGCACTATTAGATAGTAAAAATTATTTAATACTTTTTAGTTCATATTAATGTTATTATTTGTTCCGTCTTCGATATCCGGAATCCATCTTGAGTCAAGCACCCGTCTTTTTGTCGATTTCCGGCTACTTACCTCCTTCCACGTACGCCAGGTGGCGCTAGTGTCACAGATTTGAGACGGATGCGCGCCTAACTGACTTTTTCATTATGGCGTCGTTTTTCGTGTCGTGAATATCGGCTAAAATTGTTATGTTTCGCAAAATGCTACAATTTAGTGCTCTTTCATTTAGAAAGTAAAGTTAAATAATCTTAAGTGTGATAAATTTAACATTTAATAGTAAATTTCCGCGATTAAAGTTTTTTTAGCCGAACACGTGTTCGTAATACTTCGCGGTAAAAGTGTAGCATCTCCTTCCATTGGAAGACTTAACCATGAGCGAGTCAAGAGATTCAGCTCCGCGTAAGAGGAAGTCTTCCCGTTCGAGAGAATCTACGGACAGTTCGTCGACATCGTCATCGTCGTCTTCGGAGCGGGGGGTCGATTTGGACCCACGCGGAAACGCCCGTTTCCGCTCCGTGAGTAAACGTTCCCGCCATGTGAGTAATGAACAATTTGAACATTTATCGCAGCAAGTTTCTTATCTGACTAACTTAATAATGTACAGTAATAGTGATACGCGAGTGCGCGATTCGGACATAAATGTAGCGGGCGGTAGTTCGACAAATAATCCCGCGAGTGTTTCGAACAATGTGCTCGAGTTGCAGCCGCCGCAACGGCCTGTGCAAGACTTACATTTATCGGATCTGTCCACAACCGTAAAAGATCCTTTGTTTCCAAAATCGAGTGACGAACATTTTAAAAGAATTTTTGATTTACAAAGATTTAAAAGCAGCGACTGGAATTGTATTCGTTTTTCGGACGCGCAAAAGAAATATGCTTCCGTTCCTGGCTTTATCGAAATGAACGTTAACGACGAGCTTAGGCGTTTCGCCCCGTCGGTCACGGACGAAAGGTCATCGCGTCTCTATTTAACGGAACGCAGTTTTGCTGCGCTTTCGAATGCTATTTTAAAACAAAAGGATGATTTACGTAATAATTTACAATCCTTAATAAATTGGGCTAGAGATAACGAACAAGATTTAACTGCTACATCTTTGTTTGAGAAAATTGAACAATTATTTAGTAAAGATTCCGGGTACACGAAAGTTTCGGATGATATTTTACAAATTGTTTGCGGTCGTCGGGCTGATTTAATTAGCGTTCGCAGGGAAGCATTATTAAGACAAATACCTGAAGAATATCATAGTAGTGCGTTACAAAAAATTCCTCCGGATGGAGAATTTTTATTCGATAAAGACATTTTGTCGTCGTACCTTCAAAAAGTTGGGGGGGCCGATAAACTCGCTCCTACGGCAGGTCCGTCCACACAAAACCGTTACACGGGACTCTCCGCACCTGCTCATCATTCTGCTACCGTCTCTAACCATAAGCAGTCTGATACGTTTTTTCGATCATACAATAAACCCAAACCAAACAATCGAAAATCGAAGCAACCACCTAACAGACGTTCTAACTATAAGAACAAGCGCAATAGCCGAAACAAACCGCGGTCTAAGGCACGTTCGCCGAGTAACCGATATCAATGACTGGCCCAAATTTCGTGGAGGTTGTCTGGTGCAATATGCTTGCTTGCTTGCAGCGTGCTTGGAAAAAATTAGGAGCACCGGATCATATTTGTCGACTTTTGAAGGGGGTTTTAATACCGTTCGTCCGAAAACCACCTTTAATATATCCGGGAAAAATGGTTTTGGAAGCTTACGAGACCAAGAAGAGCTTCGATATGTCCCAACAAATTCAGAGCATGCTGAAGCAAGGCATTTTAGAGAGGGCGGAGATCACTCCCAGCTACATCTCGACCTTCTTTCTAGTCCCCAAACCAGACAACAGTTTTCGACCGATATTCAATCTCAAGTCTCTGAACCAGTTTTTAGAAATAAAGCCTTTTCGACTTTTCAGTCATTTCAGAGTGCCGAGTTTCTTGCAAACAGGAGACTGGATGGCGAAGTTAGACCTGAGTCAGGCGTACTTTCATGTGAGCATTGCCGAGAAGCACCGTCGGTTCCTGAGGATGAGCTACGAAGGCGAACTGCTCCAAATGACCTGCCTGCCCTTTGGACTGGCGTCCGCACCACGAACGTTCGCCACTTTAACCAATTGGCTGGCCGAGTATCTCAGGTCTTGCGGCATCAGGTGCGTGGTCTATCTGGACGATTTTCTCCTAGCCGATCAATCCGTCGACCATTTGACCGAGCATGTGGCCTTTACCATCTCCACGATGAAGCTACTCGGTTGGACGGTAAACTGGGAGAAGAGTGTGCTGGCTCCGACACGACGCCTGGAATTTCTGGGCGTCACCTGGGACACCACTCACAACACGAGGTCCCTGTCGGAGCCCAAGTGCCTAACGCTACGCAGGGCGCTTCAGTACCAAATTTCTGTCGGCAGTTGGTCTCTCAGACAGGCCCAGTCCCTAATGGGAAGACTCAACTTTGCCACCTTCGTCGTTCGCCGAGGTCGTCTACACTGTCGGACACTGCAATACTACAGTCGACAGCTGTCCACCACACACCCATATCGAAAATCTCCAATACCAAAGCCTGCGCTTCAGGAGATGCTGTGGTGGATGCAGGAAGCAGACGGGGCATTACCGATACACTCGAACCCGATCACTCACTTCCTAACGACCGACGCCTCCGACATCGGCTGGGGCGCACAGCTGGGAGAAAAGAAAATGGCGGGAAGATGGAACAAGGAACAGAAAGATTGGCATGTGAATCTGAAGGAGCTATACGCTGTCCATGCCGCAGTAGCCCAGGAGCGCGATCAACTACAGAATGCACAGATTTTATTACAGACGGACAATCGGACTGTAGTGGCTTACATCAACAAAGAAGGTGGCACGAGATCGAAAAAGTTATTACAACTAACACGACAACTACTTTCGCTCCTGGACGAACTAAACGTAGCTTTGGTAGCACAGTACTTCCCGGGAAAATTCAACGGAGACGTAGACGCGCTATCTCGTGGGAAGAGGTGCCCGGAATGGCATTTGACAAAAGCAGCGACTTCGATACTCTTTCACAGATTGGGGACCCCACAAATCGATCTGTTTGCGTCAGCGACAGCCCACGTAGTCCCGAGGTATGTGACGCTAGATCTGGGGGACTCCGGAGCTCAGTTTTACAATGCGTTCAGTCGCCAGTGGAGGTTCGACCTAGCGTGGCTATTTCCACCGCCGAACCTAATCCCACAAGTACTAGCCCACTTGAACACAGCAACGGGCCGATACATATTAATAGCGCCGAGATGGAACAAAGTGTTTTGGCGAGGCGACTTACAACGTCGAGCGTTACAGACACCATGCTCAATCCCGAATCTTCCCGATGTTCTGATCGACACAGTGACGGGCAAGCGCCCTCCTGCAGTAGAATCGATCAACCTGGAGGCCTGGCTGATCTCGGGTGGACTGACATGATTCAGGATTGGTCTGAACAAGAAAGGCAACTTCTTTTTTCAAGTTGGAGGACTTCAACAATTAACACATATACTCCAGCTTGGAATAAGTGGAAACGATGGTGTCGTTCAAAAGATATTTCCTTTCAAAATCCTTTGCCTAAGGAAGTGGCTCAATATCTAGCTTATCTTCACCAAGTAGAAGGCCTAGCTTATCGCACAATATTGGTGCATAAGTCTGTTATTGCCACTTTCAGCGCACGTGAAAATTTGTCTTCAAATTTCTTAGTCAAGAGGATGCTGAAAGCTATATCACAGGCAAAAGAGAAGCCAATTAATCCGCCTATTTGGGATGCTGCAATATTAATAAAATATCTTCAAGTTAACGCACCGGACGAGCAAAACTTCTATCAAGTATCGAGACACGTAGCGGTCCTCCTTTTATTAGCATCGGGCCGTCGAGTACACGACCTCACACTTTTGAGCATAGACCCCGCAAAAATGGTATTTGAGGCCGATACTTTGATTTTATGGCCATGTTTTGGTTCAAAAACCGATAGTTTGCATCATAGGCAGTCAGGCTGGAGAATTAAAAAACACCCAGATAGGAACTTGGACAGTATTCACTGGGTGCGGAGGCTGGTTCATTTATCACAAGACAGACGTCAGGATAAATGGTCTCATTTATTCATAACTACTAGAGGCGATCCGAAACCAGCATCGGCCACGATAATCGGAAACTGGGTTAGATCGCTGCTTAAATCTGCCGGTATAGACGCTACACCCGGCTCTACCAGAGCAGCAGTAGCCTCATTAAACTGGCTTGAGAACTTTTCAATTGAGCAGATTCTCGCCACGGGAAATTGGAAAAGAGAACACACCTTCCGACGGTTTTACAAAAAGGAAATATTATGGTGTCAAAGTAGTACATGTACATCACTTTCTAATTATTTTGTGCCAGAGTGAAAACTTTGTAATTAAGCTTGATTTATTTTTAATATATTGTATTCAATTTACACATTATGGCATCATTCAAATTCCTTAATTTGCAGTATGTATACCAGGAGATAACAAACACATCACTCAAGATGGATTCCGGATATCGAAGACGGAACAAATAATGGAGAGTTTTACCTTACAATAAAACTTACCTATTATTTTTCCTGAGATATCCGGAATCCAGGTAATCCCTACCTGGTACATCTCGAGCTTCATAATGAAAAAGTCAGTTAGGCGCGCATCCGTCTCAAATCTGTGACACTAGCGCCACTTGGCGTACGTGGAAGGAGGTAAGTAGCCGGAAATCGACAAAAAGACGGGTGCTTGACTCAAGATGGATTCCGGATATCTCAGGAAAAATAATAGGTAAGTTTTATTGTAAGGTAAAACTCTCCATTATTGTTTTTACCTTGGAAGTCGGTTTTAATTTTTTGTTAAAAATAATAATAATTTCACTCTTTTTAGTTACACTAGTACGTAAACCTTCGCGTATATTTTACGTATTTTATTACAATTTGTTAAGTGTTGAGATTTGTAAACTTTATATTTTCTAAGAAAATTTAGTTCCGCAATTCAACAACAGATGTCGTTGTTAAGCATCTGCATCGCGGTAACGCTTACTCGACGGCATTTGATATAACTAATTCGCTACAATAGTTTTTTTCTTCTCGCTCACACTCACTGGTTGTCTTAATTGATATTACGCCAGAGGGATTAACGTCCCAGGGTAACCCTACAGAACCATAAGACCAGTTTTAGGCGTAAGACGTAGACGTCTTTTCTTTACATTAAGAGTCACAACTCACACTCACAAAATAATATATTATCAGTGAAGTGAACAGTAGTTAGTAAAGTATTCGATCTGTATAATATAAAGTAGTAAAATATTCGATCTGTCGTTTGCCGCCACGCGCCGCCCGCGCGACACCGTCGCCTCTGTAGCGCCGACCGCCGTGTATTAAACAAACAGCGGGCTGATTCTGTATCGTACATTTGTGAGTTAATAACTGAGTTAGTAACGAAACGGAGGAGTGTATAACGGAAAGTGCCACTTTTTGTATTCACTTGCATACAAAAGTGAGACTTTTCGGTTGCTCACTACTCCGTTTCGTTATTAACTCAGTGATTAACTCACAAATGTACGATACAGAATCGGCCCGCAGGTGTTGTTATGTAACAATACATAATTATTATTACGAGTTAGTATATCCATACCTATGCCTTGCAGTACTACTATCTATTCTGTGCCATGAGACATTGGTGACCTTAACACGACGTGGTAATGATGATGACGACGATGATGATGATTATGATTATGATGATGAATATTAATTGCATAGTAGCATATGCTTTCTGTTCTTAAAACAACGCCGAAACTCCCAAACGTGTATCTATAAGGAGTCAGGAGTTCTCTCAGCATCTTCAAAACCATGGTATACCTTGACCCAATATTTGACTTTTTGGTAGCATATTCTTAGTACACTTCACATAAAACCAAAATCACCATATGTTTCCATATAAATTTCGAGGAGTTCCCTCGATTACTCATGGATCCCATCATCAGGTCACCACTTTTTCGAACATGGTACCAAATTGGAGTGAAACCTAATACAACAAAACAAAAATTTCGAAAATCGTTTCACAAACGGCGGAGTAATCGTTGATCATACAAAAATAAAAAATAAAAAAAATAAAATAAAAATATCCACAGCCGAACATAATTATAACCTCCTCGTTTTTTGGAAGTCGGTTAAAAATAAGCTTTATGTAATTTAAATATTTATATTTTAAATATTTAAAATCTAATCATCTCATTCTAACAAGTAACATATTGTAGACTTATCTATAATACTGTAATGTTGCTATTAATATAATAAATAATAAATAATAATAAACTTTTTGTTTTAGTTATATTGTTATCCTACTTAAAAACATATATCTGTATCTAACTAGTAAGACCGTTCACAATATCTTGTATTCAATTATTCTGTTACTTAGAGGTGAAAACTTGTAATTGGCTTTCTGATCCTCATATAAAATTTCCACTGATGTCACTTAGCTGTAAGTTTTCCATGTCACATAAATAAATAAATAAGTAATAATTAAAGTTAAGTAACAATTAAATTAAAAAAGTTACTTAACTTTTATAATTACTCAATGTGTAATTATAACGTAATGTGCGAGTGGAGTGCGCGTGGCGTGCGCGTATGGTGCGCGTGGCGTGCGCGTGTGGTGCGCGTGGCGTGCGCGTGGAGTGCGCGTGGAGTGCGCGTGGAGTGCGCGTGGCGTGCGAGTGGCGTGCGCGTGGCGTGCGCGTGGCGTGCGCGTGGCGTGCGCGTGTGGTGCGCGTGGCGTGCGCGTGGAGTGCGCGTGTGGTGCGCGTGGCGTGCGCGTGGAGTGCACGTGGCGTGCGCGTGTGGTGCACGTGGCGTGCGCGTGTGGTGCGCGTGGCGTGCGCGTGGAATGCGCGTGGCGTGCGCGTGGAGTGCGCATGGCGTGCGCGTGGAGTGCACGTGGCGTGCGCGTGTCTTGCGCGTGGCGTGCGCGTGGAGTGCGCGTGGCGTGCGCGTGGAGTGCGCGTGGCGTGCGCGTGTGGTGCGCGTGGCGTGCGCGTGGAGTGCGCGTGGCGTGCGCGTGGCGTGCGCGTGGCGTGCGCGTGGCGTGCGCGTGTGGTGCGCGTGGCATGCGCGTGGAGTGCGCGTGTGGTGCGCGTGGCGTGCGCGTGGAGTGCACGTGGCGTGCGCGTGTGGTGCACGTGGCGTGCGCGTGTGGTGCGCGTGGCGTGCGCGTGGCGTGCGCGTGGAGTGCGCATGGCGTGCGCGTGGAGTGCACGTGGCGTGCGCGTGTCTTGCGCGTGGCGTGCGCGTGGAGTGCGCGTGGCGTGCGCGTGTGGTGCGCGTGGCGTGCGCGTGGAGTGCGCGTGGCGTGCGCGTGGCGTGCGCGTGGCGTGCGCGTGGAGTGCGCGTGGCGTGTGCGGGTGGAATTCGATAAATGCAATTTAAGATCTATTGATGTGCCTTTAAGACTTAAATATTACTTAGCTTTAAGTAATATTTAAAGATAAGTAATACTTAAAGTTAAGTAACAATTAAAATTAAGTAGTAATTAAAGTTAAATAATAATAAAAGTTAGGTAATACTTAAAGTAAAGTAATAATTAAAGTTAAGTAGGTAACAATTAAAGTATTACTTAACTGGGTTCGTGTACCGAGCGGTGTGCCTCAAGGCTCGCTACTCGGGCCTTTATTATTTATAATCTACGTAAACGACATTGCTTCCTGCTTAAAGTTCGCAAAACTTTTATGTTTTGCGGACGATATGAAAATTTACGCTATAATAAAATCATCTGAAGATGCTCGTAACTTTCAATTAGACCTTTCCAACCTTGAAAACTATTGCAAAATGTTCAATAATAACGTATACTCGGAAACGCTTTGCCATAAACGAGAATTCTTCATTAGGAGGCCAAATCTTATCTAGGTCAAGCTGTGTTCGTGATTTAGGTGTACATCACGATTGCAAACTAATTTTTGATACTCAGATCGAGGCGATTATTAATAAAGCTTCCAAGGCCTTGGGGTTTGTGATGCGTATGTCAGAATGTTTTACTGAAGCGAAAACCTTGAAAATTTTGTATTGAAGTTTACGAGAATTTAGAAACACTAAAAATAGAGTAAAACACTAAATAAAAACAATAATAACATTAATATGAACTAAAATATCTTTAATATGAACTAAGCTATCTTTTTGGCGGGTAGTTGTAAAGTGAACAGCAATATTGAGCAGCTCTCTATTTTACTTAATTTAAAAATATTAATTGTATCTTTTTTTGCGCTAATCATATGTTGCTTGTTTATGCATAAATAGTGCTACTTGCCTGCAGTGTTTTTCTCATTTTTAACAACATACATATTGAATTTTTACTTTCATAATGGACTACGCACAAGTGCAATCGAATATGGAGGACATGATTAAGATGTTTCACTCAAAGATGGCTGAGTTTCAAGCAGAATTACATCAGGCCACTTCACGTAAGCCACCTAACACCATTGCCGCATTGAACACTGACTTTCAAGCATTTAAATCCTTTGTTTGCGGTGCACTCAATATCCTTCGAGCCGAGGTGGATGCTTTGGCCAGAGGACTGAACCGTATGGAGACACACTCTCGTCGAAAAATGCTGCTTATTCATGGTGTTCCTGAGGCCAAGGATGAGGAAACCAGTAATGTTGTAGTTAAAACTTTGACCACTAAATGTAATCTTGTTGACATTACTCCTAACAAAATCCGTTCTTGTCATCGTATGGGGAAGCTTAAAAATGATAGTGGTAACCCTAAACCACGGCCTATTATAGTGAAATTTAATGAAAAATCACTCCGTGATCGTGTATGGAACGCTAAGAAGGCATTGAAAGGAACGAAAGTCACCCTCTCAGAGTTCCTCACTAAGCAGCGCCACAACATCTTCATGGCAGCCAGAGACTTTTTCGGCATCTCATCGTGCTGGACTCGTGACGGTGGTATTTATATAAAAGGTCCAGATGGCTCAAGGCACAAAGTTGAAACATTGGCTGAGCTTCAGGAACTGCAGAACAAACATCATTAATCATAATATGTAGGTGAACCAAATTTTGTGTCGTTCAACCCACATAACTGTCGATATGTGATATCGACCTACCAGCTATTTGTTTCACATAATTTGCATGTTTATATTTTGTGGGTCTATACTTTTTATCCATATAACTTATTTTGTTTGTTTAGTGTTTACCTCCGTTAAATACCTATTTTCTACTGTGAACTGTGATGACAGTTCACAGTAGAAAATAGGTATTTAACGGAGGTAAACACTAAACAAACAAAGTAAGTAGTAATGACAATCTAAAAGTGTCAGGTTGTCAAATGTCAGCTGACAGATGTGTCAGCTGACATTTGACAACCTGACACTTTTAGATTGTCATTACTTCTTCTTTTTGTTATGGTGTCCAGAGTGAGTTGCCATAGATGTCATCAGTCATATTTTTTAATTTTTTTTTTTAAATTATTTTTTATGCTGATAAATATGCTGTAAGTCAGTTGTAACTGTGACACTAATAATGAGGTTGCACTTTTCTCTTGTCGCTAGGAATGCATGTGTTTTGGGAATTCCTAACGCATACATTAGTAAGTTTTGTAATTATTTAATTTTTCTTTAGAATTCGTATTGACTCAAAATATAATTATATATTATGTACCTTTATTAATTGCAATAAAGTTTTGTATGTTTTTATTTTATAATTTTAAAACAAGCACTGTAGGCAGGCAGAGTGAAATAATAAACTTTATTTATATTTATCTTTATATATATATTGGCTCATAAATACTTATTTGCTTTTAAAATTATAATATTATCACTATAATATTATTATTGTTTAGGTATAAGTAGATTTTATTTAATAAAATTATTACCATGCAAGTTAATAATAGCGATGACGACCTTCCGGATGATGACTTTCTTTCTTTAAGTTGTAACGTTGTCGTTCCAAAATTAACATATTACCTTTTTTAAATCAAATAAATATAAATAAAAAAAAAAAACATAATTTAACATAACGGAAAATGCAAACGTCATCTTAGCGTTCTAGCAACATTTTAGCGCTCGCGAAACGTCGAACGCGAAGGAACCATATGGAAGTTCAATGACCCGGCTCGTTGTCGTTTGGCTTAGGTACTTTAATCTGTGGTCATTCGATCGCGCGGCACGGGAGCGGGCGGCGGCCGGCCGGCCGCCGGCCCAGCGCCGAGGGAGACGAGCGATTGACATCAGAGAGCGCGCACGTAGTTCTGTTATTTTTGAACAATTAGTAACTATTGGGACGACCCTAATTTCGTTTTTTCCTAACCGTGCTTACTTCCGAACGAATTAAAATATTAATACGTAGTATTATTACGTGTGCTGTACCCCAGATTGGGTAAGTGGTTAATTTAATACATGTTGCATAGGCTGATTACGTACTTATTGAAATCATGATTTCATTATGTAGTTTGTCCATTGAATCATATTATTAATTAATATTATTATTCATTACATGGATTGCTGTCCTTCTTAATAGCTGTAGCTTTACTGATTTTGCAAGATCATTGTAAATTGCATCATCTTTTTTTTCCATGTCATATTTTACCTCACATATTTTATAAAAAATTCTTAACGTTATAATTTGTATTTTAAATTTGAATCGTTTCTTTTGTAATCTCCGTTCTGATCGAGATCATCCACGGCTGCACTTCTACGCATTTGGTACTTTCCCTACATGCTGCAGTCATAGTGGATGATCTCGGCAATTTCGGAACCGACCATAATTGTTCCGATGGCGCGTTCCAGGGTTCAAGGTTTGGGTTGCCCTTTTGGTGGATGCTCGAGGCGCCCTATACATCGACGTGGCTGCCGACAACTCGTGGCTGCCGTCAAGCTTCATCTTGCCGTTTTCTGGACCCTGGCCGCCGTCTTTCCGCTCCGAGCCGACTACGCCTCCACTCACAGCCAGGAGAGTACCAGCCTGGGACCAAAGTACATAAGACCTTGTTTAACTAGGACTCACGCCCTCACTACCGTTACTCTCAAGGGCAAAAATATTAATTAACTTGGTAATTAAAAAATTATACTCTTACTCATAATATATTTTTTTGATCACGTGTCTCCCGGTTTCATTTCATTCTAAATCTCTAAGGACCCAGGGACCTATATACGTGACAAAGTTCACGTTCCTCAGATGATAGTTTTCAGAGCATCTCACAGTCTCTTGATGTTTCTGTAGAAACAGCGTTCGCACCATTTGCAAGGAATTTTAATGCAGTTCACATAAATTCCCAGAGCATCCCAGCACACTATCCTGACCTCCTTAGTACTTTTTCCAAAAATCTAAATATTCATGCAATCCTTGTCTCAGAATCTTTCCTTAAGCCTTGTCTCCCTTCCACCTCATACTCCTTACCTAACTTTGTCCTCATTCGGAATGATAGAACTGGCAAAGGTGGCGGTGGTGTAGCTATATATCTTAGAAATCACCTTTCCTACAAGATCCTTGATAAATCTCCTTCCGATTACACAGAATCCTCGGAACACCTATTTATAGAGGTACTGTTTGGTCATACTAAACTTTTGCTAGGAGTTTTTTATTGTCCTTCGCTACATATTGACTATTTCCATAAGTTTGAAGTTCTGCTAGAAAAAAATGTCACTAATGTAGATCACACTATCATAATGGGTGACTTTAATACCTGTCTAGTCAACAAAGACAACGTACACATGTCCCGAGCAACCAAACTCCGTTCCTTACTTAATTCCGTCAATCTTAATATCCTTCCTCTTAACCCTACACACTTCTTTCCCAATTGCGCCCCATCTTTGCTTGATCTGATTATAGTCTCTTCCTTGAATCACGTTAGTGCACATGGGCAGTTTAATGCCGAAGCCTTCTCCTACCATGACCTAATCTTCCTCTCCTATAAAATCCGTTGTCCTAAGCCCAAACCTCGTATTGTCATGCAGCGAAACTTCAACGCAATTGACCTAGATAAGCTGAAAGATGACCTTTTGGCTATCAGCTGGGAGTCGGTGTATAGTGCTTCTACTGTGGACGAAAAGATGGAAGTTCTCAATACACTTTTGTTACAGATCTTTGATTTACATGCACCTTTACGTCCTGTTAGGCTAAAACACCTGCCTGCGCCGTGGCTTACTGACGAGATAAAAGGACTTATGGCTAAAAGAAACTCAGCCAAAATCAAATTTAGAAACAGTCCTTCTGAAGTCAACCATAAAAAGTACAAGGAGCTGAGAAATAAATGCAGTAGATTGTGTAGGGATGCACAGCGACGCCACATACACTCTTCAATTAGCAATGGAGATCCCGCTAAGGTATGGTCTTTTCTAAACTCCTTAGGAATTGGTAAACCAAAGTCCTCCCCTTCTCCCTCATTTGACCTCGATGCCCTCAATCATCATTTTGCCACTACTTGTTCCATCCCGTCCTCCATTAAACAGCAGTCCATAAATGCCCTTTTGTCATCTCCCACACCTGATCCTCCGTTTTCTCCTTTTGTATTTAGAGCTGTGTCTGTGCCTGAAATTGAGAAAACGATTGCAGCTATCAAGTCTAACGCTCAGGGTGTTGATGGTATAAGCCGAAAAATGATTACCCTTACCCTCCCCGTTACACTCCCTATCCTCTCTCACATTTTTAATTTCTCCTTCAGTTCTAGTACATTTCCAAGCTGTTGGCGCAAAGCGGCAGTCATCCCTATACCAAAAATTCAGTCACCTACGTCTCCTTCTCACTTCCGGCCCATATCCATTCTTCCTTTCCTATCCAAAGTCCTCGAGCGCCTTGTATACCAACAACTAAGCTCCTTTATTAATAACAACGGTCTGCTCAGTCCTCTCCAATCTGGTTTTAGACCCGGCCACAGTACGGTTACTGCTCTAGCTAAGGTCTCTGATGATGTGCGCCGAGCCATGTCAAATCAGCAACTTACAGTGTTAGCTCTACTGGACTTTAGCAATGCTTTCAATACCGTTGACCTTGACATACTGATAGCAATGCTAGGCGCACTTCACTTCTCTGATCCTGTTCTTGAATGGTTCCGCAGCTATCTTTTTGGTAGGTCCCAATGTATAAGGGCCAATGATCAGATGTCTGGTTTCTGCAGGTTGTCTGCTGGCGTGCCTCAAGGTGGTATTTTGTCTCCCCTCCTTTTTTCCATATTCATTAATTTCCTCACTCCCCTCCTATCTTGCTTCTTCCATCTTTATGCGGATGATCTCCAAATTTACACCCATGCTCCCGCCAATGATCTTAAATCTGCCATTGTAGCAATTAATAGAGATCTTGCAACGATCCTTCGTTGGAGTCAATCTCATGGCCTAATTGTCAATCCCACCAAGTCACAAATTATAATTATCGGAGGATCTAAACAACTTAACCGGCCTGATTACAATTCTTTGCCTACCATATCTTTTGATAATGTGACACTGCCGTACAGTGGAGTTGTTAAGAACCTGGGTGTTTATTTTGACTCGGCCCTTAAATGGTCTCACCACATTTCTCAGGTTAGTCGTAAGCTCTTTGCTGCGGTGGGGTCACTTAACCGGTGGAAGAATTTACTCCCTATTAAGACTAAGGTCGAGCTTGCTCAGTCCTTACTTCTACCAATTTTAGACTATGCAGACGTTTGTTCTATTGATCTTAATGAGGAATACCTAAATAAACTAGAAAGGTTGCAAAACGTCTGCATTAGGTTCGTGTATGGGCTGCGCAAGTTTGACCATGTCTCTGAATACCGTCAGCGGCTTGGTTGGCTGCCCATCAGGCTCCGTAGGGAAGAACATGTCCTTGTGTTACTATACAATATCCTGTTTGATCCACGTACCCCCTCTTACCTTAAGGACTGTTTTTGTCTTCGTAGCAATGATCCAGGGCGTACGTTAAGATCAGCGTATAATAATAAGCTTCTTGTACCAATAGCTAAGTCCGGATACATTGCAGACTCCTTTGCTGTGAGAGCTACGCACCTGTGGAATGATCTTCCACGCGACATCCGTGATCATCATGAGATCACTTGCCATATTTAAATCGAATCTACATCGACATCTTTGGAACAAAGTCACACGCTAAATTTTTAAAATAGTACTAGTTAAATTATTATTATTATTATTATTATTATTATTATTATTTTAATATAATAAGTAGTAATGTTATAATATATATTTCTAATACACCTTAATTCCTTATTTAATAATTATTATCATCATGTACTTAAGTCTAAAAGATTAAAATATTATACTTATAGTTTAACTTATTATGTTTATTTGTCCGTAGTATAATATATATAGCCTAAACAATTATCTCAATGTAGTACATATTTTAAGTAATCCATTTATGACTTATAATTACCCTGCTATCTATTTATTTTTTGAACTCTCCTGCCTTGCAGGGTTGCCTGGAAGAGATCGCTTATAGCGATAAGGCCGCCCTTGCCCACATTAATGTTTTAGTTTTAAGTACTGTAAGTCTGATTGTATACCCATTGTTTATGTGAGCAATAAAGTGTTTATCTATCTATCTATCTATCTAAAAAGTATTAAATAATTTTTACTATCTAATAGTGCCTTTTTCCGAATTCGGCTAAACCTCAACTATTTCTATACTTAATCTTCATTATTTTGAAGTCGGTACCCGATAGCTGAATCTTCAGTCCTCTGACAGAATATTTAAAATTTTTTGAACTGGCACCGACTTCAAAATTATGAAGATTGAGTACAGAAATAGTTGAGGTTTAGCCGAATTCGGAAAACGGCACTATTAGATAGTAAAAATTATTTAATACTTTTTAGTTCATATTAATGTTATTATTGTTTTTACCTTGGAAGTCGGTTTTAATTTTTTGTTAAAAATAATAATAATTTCACTCTTTTTAGTTACACTAGTACGTAAACCTTCGCGTATATTTTACGTATTTTATTACAATTTGTTAAGTGTTGAGATTTGTAAACTTTATATTTTCTAAGAAAATTTAGTTCCGCAATTCAACAACAGATGTCGTTGTTAAGCATCTGCATCGCGGTAACGCTTACTCGACGGCATTTGATATAACTAATTCGCTACAATAGTTTTTTTCTTCTCGCTCACACTCACTGGTTGTCTTAATTGATATTACGCCAGAGGGATTAACGTCCCAGGGTAACCCTACAGAACCATAAGACCAGTTTTAGGCGTAAGACGTAGACGTCTTTTCTTTACATTAAGAGTCACAACTCACACTCACAAAATAATATATTATCAGTGAAGTGAACAGTAGTTAGTAAAGTATTCGATCTGTATAATATAAAGTAGTAAAATATTCGATCTGTCGTTTGCCGCCACGCGCCGCCCGCGCGACACCGTCGCCTCTGTAGCGCCGACCGCCGTGTATTAAACAAACAGCGGGCTGATTCTGTATCGTACATTTGTGAGTTAATAACTGAGTTAGTAACGAAACGGAGGAGTGTATAACGGAAAGTGCCACTTTTTGTATTCACTTGCATACAAAAGTGAGACTTTTCGGTTGCTCACTACTCCGTTTCGTTATTAACTCAGTGATTAACTCACAAATGTACGATACAGAATCGGCCCGCAGGTGTTGTTATGTAACAATACATAATTATTATTACGAGTTAGTATATCCATACCTATGCCTTGCAGTACTACTATCTATTCTGTGCCATGAGACATTGGTGACCTTAACACGACGTGGTGATGATGATGACGATGATGATGATTATGATTATGATGATGAATATTAATTGCATAGTAGCATATGCTTTCTGTTCTTAAAACAACGCCGAAACTCCCAAACGTGTATCTATAAGGAGTCAGGAGTTCTCTCAGCATCTTCGAAACCATGGTATACCTTGACCCAATATTTGACTTTTTGGTAGCATATTCTTAGTACACTTCACATAAAACCAAAATCATCATATGTTTCCATATAAATTTCGAGGAGTTCCCTCGATTACTCCTGGATCCCATCATCAGGTCACCACTTTGTGAACATGGTACCAAATTGGAGTAAAACCAAATACAACAAAGCAAAAATTTCGAAAATCGGTTCACAAACGGCGGAGTAATCGTTGAACATACAAAAAAAAAAAAAAAAAAAATAAAAAAAAAAAAAAAAAAAAAAAAAATATCCACAGCCGAACATATAACCTCCTCGTTTTTTGGAAGTCGGTTAAAAAAAGCAGCCACTCGAACGAGAAGTTTGATGCGAAAAAAGCAGCCACTCGAACGAGAAGTTTGATGCGAAAAAAGCAGCCACTCGAACGAGAAGTTTGATGCGAAAAAAGCAGCCACTCGAACGAGAAGTTTGATGCGAAAAAAGCAGCCACTCGAACGAGAAGTTTGATGCGAAAAAAGCAGCCACTCGAACGAGAAGTTTGATGCGAAAAAAGCAGCCACTCGAACGAGAAGTTTGATGCGAAAAAAGCAGCCACTCGAACGAGAAGTTTGATGCGAAAAAAGCAGCCACTCGAACGAGAAGTTTGATGCGAAAAAAGCAGCCACTCGAACGAGAAGTTTGATGCGAAAAAAGCAGCCACTCGAACGAGAAGTTTGATGCGAAAAAAGCAGCCACTCGAACGAGAAGTTTGATGCGAAAAAAGCAGCCACTCGAACGAGAAGTTTGATGCGAAAAAAGCAGCCACTCGAACGAGAAGTTTGATGCGAAAAAAGCAGCCACTCGAACGAGAAGTTTGATGCGAAAAAAGCAGCCACTCGAACGAGAAGTTTGATGCGAAAAAAGCAGCCACTCGAACGAGAAGTTTGATGCGAAAAAAGCAGCCACTCGAACGAGAAGTTTGATGCGAAAAAAGCAGCCACTCGAACGAGAAGTTTGATGCGAAAAAAGCAGCCACTCGAACGAGAAGTTTGATGCGAAAAAAGCAGCCACTCGAACGAGAAGTTTGATGCGAAAAAAGCAGCCACTCGAACGAGAAGTTTGATGCGAAAAAAGCAGCCACTCGAACGAGAAGTTTGATGCGAAAAAAGCAGCCACTCGAACGAGAAGTTTGATGCGAAAAAAGCAGCCACTCGAACGAGAAGTTTGATGCGAAAAAAGCAGCCACTCGAACGAGAAGTTTGATGCGAAAAAAGCAGCCACTCGAACGAGAAGTTTGATGCGAAAAAAGCAGCCACTCGAACGAGAAGTTTGATGCGAAAAAAGCAGCCACTCGAACGAGAAGTTTGATGCGAAAAAAGCAGCCACTCGAACGAGAAGTTTGATGCGAAAAAAGCAGCCACTCGAACGAGAAGTTTGATGCGAAAAAAGCAGCCACTCGAACGAGAAGTTTGATGCGAAAAAAGCAGCCACTCGAACGAGAAGTTTGATGCGAAAAAAGCAGCCACTCGAACGAGAAGTTTGATGCGAAAAAAGCAGCCACTCGAACGAGAAGTTTGATGCGAAAAAAGCAGCCACTCGAACGAGAAGTTTGATGCGAAAAAAGCAGCCACTCGAACGAGAAGTTTGATGCGAAAAAAGCAGCCACTCGAACGAGAAGTTTGATGCGAAAAAAGCAGCCACTCGAACGAGAAGTTTGATGCGAAAAAAGCAGCCACTCGAACGAGAAGTTTGATGCGAAAAAAGCAGCCACTCGAACGAGAAGTTTGATGCGAAAAAAGCAGCCACTCGAACGAGAAGTTTGATGCGAAAAAAGCAGCCACTCGAACGAGAAGTTTGATGCGAAAAAAGCAGCCACTCGAACGAGAAGTTTGATGCGAAAAAAGCAGCCACTCGAACGAGAAGTTTGATGCGAAAAAAGCAGCCACTCGAACGAGAAGTTTGATGCGAAAAAAGCAGCCACTCGAACGAGAAGTTTGATGCGAAAAAAGCAGCCACTCGAACGAGAAGTTTGATGCGAAAAAAGCAGCCACTCGAACGAGAAGTTTGATGCGAAAAAAGCAGCCACTCGAACGAGAAGTTTGATGCGAAAAAAGCAGCCACTCGAACGAGAAGTTTGATGCGAAAAAAGCAGCCACTCGAACGAGAAGTTTGATGCGAAAAAAGCAGCCACTCGAACGAGAAGTTTGATGCGAAAAAAGCAGCCACTCGAACGAGAAGTTTGATGCGAAAAAAGCAGCCACTCGAACGAGAAGTTTGATGCTATAACAAAAAATTAAAACCGACTTCCAAGGTAAAAACAATAATAACATTAATATGAACTAAAAAGTATTAAATAATTTTTACTATCGAATAGTGCCTTTTTCCGAATTCGGCTAAACCTCAACTATTTCTGTACTCAATCTTCATTATTTTGAAGTCGGTACCAGATAGCTGAATCTTCAGTCCTCTGACAGAATATTTGAAACTTTTGGAACTGGCACCGACTTCAAAATTATGAAGATTGAGTACAGAAATAGTTGAGGTTTAGCCGAATTCGGAAAAAGGCACTATTCGATAGTAAAAATTATTTAATACTTTTTAGTTCATATTAATGTTATTATTGTTTTTACCTTGGAAGTCGGTTTTAATTTTTTGTTAAAAATAATAATAATTTCACTCTTTTTAGTTACACTAGTACGTAAACCTTCGCGTATATTTTACGTAATTTATTACAATTTGTTAAGTGTTGAGATTTGTAATTTTTTATTTTCTAAGAAAATTTAGTTCCGCAATTCAACAACAGATGTCGTTGTTAAGCTTCTACATCGCGGTATCGCTTACTCGATAGCATTTGATATAACTAATTCGCTACAATAATTATTTTCTTCTCGCTCACACTCACTGGTTGTCATAATTGATATTACGCCAGAGGGATTAACGTCCCAGAACCATAAGACCAGTTTTAGGCGTAAGACGTAGACGTCTATTCTTTACATTAAGAGTCACAACTCACACTCACAAAATAATATATTATCAGTGAAGTGAACAGTAGTTAGTAAAGTATTCGATCTGTATAATATAAAGTAGTAAAATATTCGATCTCTCGTTTGCCGCCACGCGCCGCCCGCGCGACACCGTCGCCTCTGTAGCGCCGACCGCCGTGTATTAAACAAACAGGTGTTGTTATGTAACAATACATAATTATTATTACGAGTTAGTATATCCATACCTATGCCTTGCAGTACTACTATCTATTCTGTGCCATGAGACATTGGTGACCTTAACACGTCGTGGTGATGATGATGACGATGATGATGATTATGATTATGATGATGAATATTAATTGCATAGTAGCATATGCTTTCTGTTCTTAAAACAACGCCGAAACTCCCAAACGTGTATCTATAAGGAGTCAGGAGTTCTCTCAGCATCTTCGAAACCATGGTATACCTTGACCCAATATTTGACTTTTTGGTAGCATATTCTTAGTACACTTCACATAAAACCAAAATCATCATATGTTTCCATATAAATTTCGAGGAGTTCCCTCGATTACTCCTGGATCCCATCATCAGGTCACCACTTTGTGAACATGGTACCAAATTGGAGTAAAACCAAATACAACAAAGCAAAAATTTCGAAAATCGGTTCACAAACGGCGGAGTAATCGTTGAACATACAAAAAAAAAAAAAAAAAAAATAAAAAAAAAAAAAAAAAAAAAAATATCCACAGCCGAACATATAACCTCCTCGTTTTTTGGAAGTCGGTTAAAAAAAGCAGCCACTCGAACGAGAAGTTTGATGCGAAAAAAGCAGCCACTCGAACGAGAAGTTTGATGCGAAAAAAGCAGCCACTCGAACGAGAAGTTTGATGCGAAAAAAGCAGCCACTCGAACGAGAAGTTTGATGCGAAAAAAGCAGCCACTCGAACGAGAAGTTTGATGCGAAAAAAGCAGCCACTCGAACGAGAAGTTTGATGCGAAAAAAGCAGCCACTCGAACGAGAAGTTTGATGCGAAAAAAGCAGCCACTCGAACGAGAAGTTTGATGCGAAAAAAGCAGCCACTCGAACGAGAAGTTTGATGCGAAAAAAGCAGCCACTCGAACGAGAAGTTTGATGCGAAAAAAGCAGCCACTCGAACGAGAAGTTTGATGCGAAAAAAGCAGCCACTCGAACGAGAAGTTTGATGCGAAAAAAGCAGCCACTCGAACGAGAAGTTTGATGCGAAAAAAGCAGCCACTCGAACGAGAAGTTTGATGCGAAAAAAGCAGCCACTCGAACGAGAAGTTTGATGCGAAAAAAGCAGCCACTCGAACGAGAAGTTTGATGCGAAAAAAGCAGCCACTCGAACGAGAAGTTTGATGCGAAAAAAGCAGCCACTCGAACGAGAAGTTTGATGCGAAAAAAGCAGCCACTCGAACGAGAAGTTTGATGCGAAAAAAGCAGCCACTCGAACGAGAAGTTTGATGCGAAAAAAGCAGCCACTCGAACGAGAAGTTTGATGCGAAAAAAGCAGCCACTCGAACGAGAAGTTTGATGCGAAAAAAGCAGCCACTCGAACGAGAAGTTTGATGCGAAAAAAGCAGCCACTCGAACGAGAAGTTTGATGCGAAAAAAGCAGCCACTCGAACGAGAAGTTTGATGCGAAAAAAGCAGCCACTCGAACGAGAAGTTTGATGCGAAAAAAGCAGCCACTCGAACGAGAAGTTTGATGCGAAAAAAGCAGCCACTCGAACGAGAAGTTTGATGCGAAAAAAGCAGCCACTCGAACGAGAAGTTTGATGCGAAAAAAGCAGCCACTCGAACGAGAAGTTTGATGCGAAAAAAGCAGCCACTCGAACGAGAAGTTTGATGCGAAAAAAGCAGCCACTCGAACGAGAAGTTTGATGCGAAAAAAGCAGCCACTCGAACGAGAAGTTTGATGCGAAAAAAGCAGCCACTCGAACGAGAAGTTTGATGCGAAAAAAGCAGCCACTCGAACGAGAAGTTTGATGCGAAAAAAGCAGCCACTCGAACGAGAAGTTTGATGCGAAAAAAGCAGCCACTCGAACGAGAAGTTTGATGCGAAAAAAGCAGCCACTCGAACGAGAAGTTTGATGCGAAAAAAGCAGCCACTCAAACTTTTTTTGAACTGGCACCGACTTCAAAATTATGAAGATTGAGTACAGAAATAGTTGAGGTTTAGCCGAATTCGGAAAAAGGCACTATTAGATAGTAAAAATTATTTAATACTTTTTAGTTCATATTAATGTTATTATTTGTTCCGTCTTCGATATCCGGAATCCATCTTGAGTCAAGCACCCGTCTTTTTGTCGATTTCCGGCTACTTACCTCCTTCCACGTACGCCAGGTGGCGCTAGTGTCACAGATTTGAGACGGATGCGCGCCTAACTGACTTTTTCATTATGGCGTCGTTTTTCGTGTCGTGAATATCGGCTAAAATTGTTATGTTTCGCAAAATGCTACAATTTAGTGCTCTTTCATTTAGAAAGTAAAGTTAAATAATCTTAAGTGTGATAAATTTAACATTTAATAGTAAATTTCCGCGATTAAAGTTTTTTTAGCCGAACACGTGTTCGTAATACTTCGCGGTAAAAGTGTAGCATCTCCTTCCATTGGAAGACTTAACCATGAGCGAGTCAAGAGATTCAGCTCCGCGTAAGAGGAAGTCTTCCCGTTCGAGAGAATCTACGGACAGTTCGTCGACATCGTCATCGTCGTCTTCGGAGCGGGGGGTCGATTTGGACCCACGCGGAAACGCCCGTTTCCGCTCCGTGAGTAAACGTTCCCGCCATGTGAGTAATGAACAATTTGAACATTTATCGCAGCAAGTTTCTTATCTGACTAACTTAATAATGTACAGTAATAGTGATACGCGAGTGCGCGATTCGGACATAAATGTAGCGGGCGGTAGTTCGACAAATAATCCCGCGAGTGTTTCGAACAATGTGCTCGAGTTGCAGCCGCCGCAACGGCCTGTGCAAGACTTACATTTATCGGATCTGTCCACAACCGTAAAAGATCCTTTGTTTCCAAAATCGAGTGACGAACATTTTAAAAGAATTTTTGATTTACAAAGATTTAAAAGCAGCGACTGGAATTGTATTCGTTTTTCGGACGCGCAAAAGAAATATGCTTCCGTTCCTGGCTTTATCGAAATGAACGTTAACGACGAGCTTAGGCGTTTCGCCCCGTCGGTCACGGACGAAAGGTCATCGCGTCTCTATTTAACGGAACGCAGTTTTGCTGCGCTTTCGAATGCTATTTTAAAACAAAAGGATGATTTACGTAATAATTTACAATCCTTAATAAATTGGGCTAGAGATAACGAACAAGATTTAACTGCTACATCTTTGTTTGAGAAAATTGAACAATTATTTAGTAAAGATTCCGGGTACACGAAAGTTTCGGATGATATTTTACAAATTGTTTGCGGTCGTCGGGCTGATTTAATTAGCGTTCGCAGGGAAGCATTATTAAGACAAATACCTGAAGAATATCATAGTAGTGCGTTACAAAAAATTCCTCCGGATGGAGAATTTTTATTCGATAAAGACATTTTGTCGTCGTACCTTCAAAAAGTTGGGGGGGCCGATAAACTCGCTCCTACGGCAGGTCCGTCCACACAAAACCGTTACACGGGACTCTCCGCACCTGCTCATCATTCTGCTACCGTCTCTAACCATAAGCAGTCTGATACGTTTTTTCGATCATACAATAAACCCAAACCAAACAATCGAAAATCGAAGCAACCACCTAACAGACGTTCTAACTATAAGAACAAGCGCAATAGCCGAAACAAACCGCGGTCTAAGGCACGTTCGCCGAGTAACCGATATCAATGACTGGCCCAAATTTCGTGGAGGTTGTCTGGTGCAATATGCTTGCTTGCTTGCAGCGTGCTTGGAAAAAATTAGGAGCACCGGATCATATTTGTCGACTTTTGAAGGGGGTTTTAATACCGTTCGTCCGAAAACCACCTTTAATATATCCGGGAAAAATGGTTTTGGAAGCTTACGAGACCAAGAAGAGCTTCGATATGTCCCAACAAATTCAGAGCATGCTGAAGCAAGGCATTTTAGAGAGGGCGGAGATCACTCCCAGCTACATCTCGACCTTCTTTCTAGTCCCCAAACCAGACAACAGTTTTCGACCGATATTCAATCTCAAGTCTCTGAACCAGTTTTTAGAAATAAAGCCTTTTCGACTTTTCAGTCATTTCAGAGTGCCGAGTTTCTTGCAAACAGGAGACTGGATGGCGAAGTTAGACCTGAGTCAGGCGTACTTTCATGTGAGCATTGCCGAGAAGCACCGTCGGTTCCTGAGGATGAGCTACGAAGGCGAACTGCTCCAAATGACCTGCCTGCCCTTTGGACTGGCGTCCGCACCACGAACGTTCGCCACTTTAACCAATTGGCTGGCCGAGTATCTCAGGTCTTGCGGCATCAGGTGCGTGGTCTATCTGGACGATTTTCTCCTAGCCGATCAATCCGTCGACCATTTGACCGAGCATGTGGCCTTTACCATCTCCACGATGAAGCTACTCGGTTGGACGGTAAACTGGGAGAAGAGTGTGCTGGCTCCGACACGACGCCTGGAATTTCTGGGCGTCACCTGGGACACCACTCACAACACGAGGTCCCTGTCGGAGCCCAAGTGCCTAACGCTACGCAGGGCGCTTCAGTACCAAATTTCTGTCGGCAGTTGGTCTCTCAGACAGGCCCAGTCCCTAATGGGAAGACTCAACTTTGCCACCTTCGTCGTTCGCCGAGGTCGTCTACACTGTCGGACACTGCAATACTACAGTCGACAGCTGTCCACCACACACCCATATCGAAAATCTCCAATACCAAAGCCTGCGCTTCAGGAGATGCTGTGGTGGATGCAGGAAGCAGACGGGGCATTACCGATACACTCGAACCCGATCACTCACTTCCTAACGACCGACGCCTCCGACATCGGCTGGGGCGCACAGCTGGGAGAAAAGAAAATGGCGGGAAGATGGAACAAGGAACAGAAAGATTGGCATGTGAATCTGAAGGAGCTATACGCTGTCCATGCCGCAGTAGCCCAGGAGCGCGATCAACTACAGAATGCACAGATTTTATTACAGACGGACAATCGGACTGTAGTGGCTTACATCAACAAAGAAGGTGGCACGAGATCGAAAAAGTTATTACAACTAACACGACAACTACTTTCGCTCCTGGACGAACTAAACGTAGCTTTGGTAGCACAGTACTTCCCGGGAAAATTCAACGGAGACGTAGACGCGCTATCTCGTGGGAAGAGGTGCCCGGAATGGCATTTGACAAAAGCAGCGACTTCGATACTCTTTCACAGATTGGGGACCCCACAAATCGATCTGTTTGCGTCAGCGACAGCCCACGTAGTCCCGAGGTATGTGACGCTAGATCTGGGGGACTCCGGAGCTCAGTTTTACAATGCGTTCAGTCGCCAGTGGAGGTTCGACCTAGCGTGGCTATTTCCACCGCCGAACCTAATCCCACAAGTACTAGCCCACTTGAACACAGCAACGGGCCGATACATATTAATAGCGCCGAGATGGAACAAAGTGTTTTGGCGAGGCGACTTACAACGTCGAGCGTTACAGACACCATGCTCAATCCCGAATCTTCCCGATGTTCTGATCGACACAGTGACGGGCAAGCGCCCTCCTGCAGTAGAATCGATCAACCTGGAGGCCTGGCTGATCTCGGGTGGACTGACATGATTCAGGATTGGTCTGAACAAGAAAGGCAACTTCTTTTTTCAAGCTGGAGGACTTCAACAATTAACACATATACTCCAGCTTGGAATAAGTGGAAACGATGGTGTCGTTCAAAAGATATTTCCTTTCAAAATCCTTTGCCTAAGGAAGTGGCTCAATATCTAGCTTATCTTCACCAAGTAGAAGGCCTAGCTTATCGCACAATATTGGTGCATAAGTCTGTTATTGCCACTTTCAGCGCACGTGAAAATTTGTCTTCAAATTTCTTAGTCAAGAGGATGCTGAAAGCTATATCACAGGCAAAAGAGAAGCCAATTAATCCGCCTATTTGGGATGCTGCAATATTAATAAAATATCTTCAAGTTAACGCACCGGACGAGCAAAACTTCTATCAAGTATCGAGACACGTAGCGGTCCTCCTTTTATTAGCATCGGGCCGTCGAGTACACGACCTCACACTTTTGAGCATAGACCCCGCAAAAATGGTATTTGAGGCCGATACTTTGATTTTATGGCCATGTTTTGGTTCAAAAACCGATAGTTTGCATCATAGGCAGTCAGGCTGGAGAATTAAAAAACACCCAGATAGGAACTTGGACAGTATTCACTGGGTGCGGAGGCTGGTTCATTTATCACAAGACAGACGTCAGGATAAATGGTCTCATTTATTCATAACTACTAGAGGCGATCCGAAACCAGCATCGGCCACGATAATCGGAAACTGGGTTAGATCGCTGCTTAAATCTGCCGGTATAGACGCTACACCCGGCTCTACCAGAGCAGCAGTAGCCTCATTAAACTGGCTTGAGAACTTTTCAATTGAGCAGATTCTCGCCACGGGAAATTGGAAAAGAGAACACACCTTCCGACGGTTTTACAAAAAGGAAATATTATGGTGTCAAAGTAGTACATGTACATCACTTTCTAATTATTTTGTGCCAGAGTGAAAACTTTGTAATTAAGCTTGATTTATTTTTAATATATTGTATTCAATTTACACATTATGGCATCATTCAAATTCCTTAATTTGCAGTATGTATACCAGGAGATAACAAACACATCACTCAAGATGGATTCCGGATATCGAAGACGGAACAAATAATGGAGAGTTTTACCTTACAATAAAACTTACCTATTATTTTTCCTGAGATATCCGGAATCCAGGTAATCCCTACCTGGTACATCTCGAGCTTCATAATGAAAAAGTCAGTTAGGCGCGCATCCGTCTCAAATCTGTGACACTAGCGCCACTTGGCGTACGTGGAAGGAGGTAAGTAGCCGGAAATCGACAAAAAGACGGGTGCTTGACTCAAGATGGATTCCGGATATCTCAGGAAAAATAATAGGTAAGTTTTATTGTAAGGTAAAACTCTCCATTATTGTTTTTACCTTGGAAGTCGGTTTTAATTTTTTGTTAAAAATAATAATAATTTCACTCTTTTTAGTTACACTAGTACGTAAACCTTCGCGTATATTTTACGTATTTTATTACAATTTGTTAAGTGTTGAGATTTGTAAACTTTATATTTTCTAAGAAAATTTAGTTCCGCAATTCAACAACAGATGTCGTTGTTAAGCATCTGCATCGCGGTAACGCTTACTCGACGGCATTTGATATAACTAATTCGCTACAATAGTTTTTTTCTTCTCGCTCACACTCACTGGTTGTCTTAATTGATATTACGCCAGAGGGATTAACGTCCCAGGGTAACCCTACAGAACCATAAGACCAGTTTTAGGCGTAAGACGTAGACGTCTTTTCTTTACATTAAGAGTCACAACTCACACTCACAAAATAATATATTATCAGTGAAGTGAACAGTAGTTAGTAAAGTATTCGATCTGTATAATATAAAGTAGTAAAATATTCGATCTGTCGTTTGCCGCCACGCGCCGCCCGCGCGACACCGTCGCCTCTGTAGCGCCGACCGCCGTGTATTAAACAAACAGCGGGCTGATTCTGTATCGTACATTTGTGAGTTAATAACTGAGTTAGTAACGAAACGGAGGAGTGTATAACGGAAAGTGCCACTTTTTGTATTCACTTGCATACAAAAGTGAGACTTTTCGGTTGCTCACTACTCCGTTTCGTTATTAACTCAGTGATTAACTCACAAATGTACGATACAGAATCGGCCCGCAGGTGTTGTTATGTAACAATACATAATTATTATTACGAGTTAGTATATCCATACCTATGCCTTGCAGTACTACTATCTATTCTGTGCCATGAGACATTGGTGACCTTAACACGACGTGGTAATGATGATGACGACGATGATGATGATTATGATTATGATGATGAATATTAATTGCATAGTAGCATATGCTTTCTGTTCTTAAAACAACGCCGAAACTCCCAAACGTGTATCTATAAGGAGTCAGGAGTTCTCTCAGCATCTTCAAAACCATGGTATACCTTGACCCAATATTTGACTTTTTGGTAGCATATTCTTAGTACACTTCACATAAAACCAAAATCACCATATGTTTCCATATAAATTTCGAGGAGTTCCCTCGATTACTCATGGATCCCATCATCAGGTCACCACTTTTTCGAACATGGTACCAAATTGGAGTGAAACCTAATACAACAAAACAAAAATTTCGAAAATCGTTTCACAAACGGCGGAGTAATCGTTGATCATACAAAAATAAAAAATAAAAAAAATAAAATAAAAATATCCACAGCCGAACATAATTATAACCTCCTCGTTTTTTGGAAGTCGGTTAAAAATAAGCTTTATGTAATTTAAATATTTATATTTTAAATATTTAAAATCTAATCATCTCATTCTAACAAGTAACATATTGTAGACTTATCTATAATACTGTAATGTTGCTATTAATATAATAAATAATAAATAATAATAAACTTTTTGTTTTAGTTATATTGTTATCCTACTTAAAAACATATATCTGTATCTAACTAGTAAGACCGTTCACAATATCTTGTATTCAATTATTCTGTTACTTAGAGGTGAAAACTTGTAATTGGCTTTCTGATCCTCATATAAAATTTCCACTGATGTCACTTAGCTGTAAGTTTTCCATGTCACATAAATAAATAAATAAGTAATAATTAAAGTTAAGTAACAATTAAATTAAAAAAGTTACTTAACTTTTATAATTACTCAATGTGTAATTATAACGTAATGTGCGAGTGGAGTGCGCGTGGCGTGCGCGTATGGTGCGCGTGGCGTGCGCGTGTGGTGCGCGTGGCGTGCGCGTGGAGTGCGCGTGGAGTGCGCGTGGAGTGCGCGTGGCGTGCGAGTGGCGTGCGCGTGGCGTGCGCGTGGCGTGCGCGTGGCGTGCGCGTGGCGTGCGCGTGGCGTGCGCGTGTGGTGCGCGTGGCGTGCGCGTGGAGTGCGCGTGTGGTGCGCGTGGCGTGCGCGTGGAGTGCACGTGGCGTGCGCGTGTGGTGCACGTGGCGTGCGCGTGTGGTGCGCGTGGCGTGCGCGTGGAATGCGCGTGGCGTGCGCGTGGAGTGCGCATGGCGTGCGCGTGGAGTGCACGTGGCGTGCGCGTGTCTTGCGCGTGGCGTGCGCGTGGAGTGCGCGTGGCGTGCGCGTGGAGTGCGCGTGGCGTGCGCGTGTGGTGCGCGTGGCGTGCGCGTGGAGTGCGCGTGGCGTGCGCGTGGCGTGCGCGTGGCGTGCGCGTGGCGTGCGCGTGTGGTGCGCGTGGCATGCGCGTGGAGTGCGCGTGTGGTGCGCGTGGCGTGCGCGTGGAGTGCACGTGGCGTGCGCGTGTGGTGCACGTGGCGTGCGCGTGTGGTGCGCGTGGCGTGCGCGTGGCGTGCGCGTGGAGTGCGCATGGCGTGCGCGTGGAGTGCACGTGGCGTGCGCGTGTCTTGCGCGTGGCGTGCGCGTGGAGTGCGCGTGGCGTGCGCGTGTGGTGCGCGTGGCGTGCGCGTGGAGTGCGCGTGGCGTGCGCGTGGCGTGCGCGTGGCGTGCGCGTGGAGTGCGCGTGGCGTGTGCGGGTGGAATTCGATAAATGCAATTTAAGATCTATTGATGTGCCTTTAAGACTTAAATATTACTTAGCTTTAAGTAATATTTAAAGATAAGTAATACTTAAAGTTAAGTAACAATTAAAATTAAGTAGTAATTAAAGTTAAATAATAATAAAAGTTAGGTAATACTTAAAGTAAAGTAATAATTAAAGTTAAGTAGGTAACAATTAAAGTATTACTTAACTGGGTTCGTGTACCGAGCGGTGTGCCTCAAGGCTCGCTACTCGGGCCTTTATTATTTATAATCTACGTAAACGACATTGCTTCCTGCTTAAAGTTCGCAAAACTTTTATGTTTTGCGGACGATATGAAAATTTACGCTATAATAAAATCATCTGAAGATGCTCGTAACTTTCAATTAGACCTTTCCAACCTTGAAAACTATTGCAAAATGTTCAATAATAACGTATACTCGGAAACGCTTTGCCATAAACGAGAATTCTTCATTAGGAGGCCAAATCTTATCTAGGTCAAGCTGTGTTCGTGATTTAGGTGTACATCACGATTGCAAACTAATTTTTGATACTCAGATCGAGGCGATTATTAATAAAGCTTCCAAGGCCTTGGGGTTTGTGATGCGTATGTCAGAATGTTTTACTGAAGCGAAAACCTTGAAAATTTTGTATTGAAGTTTACGAGAATTTAGAAACACTAAAAATAGAGTAAAACACTAAATAAAAACAATAATAACATTAATATGAACTAAAATATCTTTAATATGAACTAAGCTATCTTTTTGGCGGGTAGTTGTAAAGTGAACAGCAATATTGAGCAGCTCTCTATTTTACTTAATTTAAAAATATTAATTGTATCTTTTTTTGCGCTAATCATATGTTGCTTGTTTATGCATAAATAGTGCTACTTGCCTGCAGTGTTTTTCTCATTTTTAACAACATACATATTGAATTTTTACTTTCATAATGGACTACGCACAAGTGCAATCGAATATGGAGGACATGATTAAGATGTTTCACTCAAAGATGGCTGAGTTTCAAGCAGAATTACATCAGGCCACTTCACGTAAGCCACCTAACACCATTGCCGCATTGAACACTGACTTTCAAGCATTTAAATCCTTTGTTTGCGGTGCACTCAATATCCTTCGAGCCGAGGTGGATGCTTTGGCCAGAGGACTGAACCGTATGGAGACACACTCTCGTCGAAAAATGCTGCTTATTCATGGTGTTCCTGAGGCCAAGGATGAGGAAACCAGTAATGTTGTAGTTAAAACTTTGACCACTAAATGTAATCTTGTTGACATTACTCCTAACAAAATCCGTTCTTGTCATCGTATGGGGAAGCTTAAAAATGATAGTGGTAACCCTAAACCACGGCCTATTATAGTGAAATTTAATGAAAAATCACTCCGTGATCGTGTATGGAACGCTAAGAAGGCATTGAAAGGAACGAAAGTCACCCTCTCAGAGTTCCTCACTAAGCAGCGCCACAACATCTTCATGGCAGCCAGAGACTTTTTCGGCATCTCATCGTGCTGGACTCGTGACGGTGGTATTTATATAAAAGGTCCAGATGGCTCAAGGCACAAAGTTGAAACATTGGCTGAGCTTCAGGAACTGCAGAACAAACATCATTAATCATAATATGTAGGTGAACCAAATTTTGTGTCGTTCAACCCACATAACTGTCGATATGTGATATCGACCTACCAGCTATTTGTTTCACATAATTTGCATGTTTATATTTTGTGGGTCTATACTTTTTATCCATATAACTTATTTTGTTTGTTTAGTGTTTACCTCCGTTAAATACCTATTTTCTACTGTGAACTGTGATGACAGTTCACAGTAGAAAATAGGTATTTAACGGAGGTAAACACTAAACAAACAAAGTAAGTAGTAATGACAATCTAAAAGTGTCAGGTTGTCAAATGTCAGCTGACAGATGTGTCAGCTGACATTTGACAACCTGACACTTTTAGATTGTCATTACTTCTTCTTTTTGTTATGGTGTCCAGAGTGAGTTGCCATAGATGTCATCAGTCATATTTTTTAATTTTTTTTTTTAAATTATTTTTTATGCTGATAAATATGCTGTAAGTCAGTTGTAACTGTGACACTAATAATGAGGTTGCACTTTTCTCTTGTCGCTAGGAATGCATGTGTTTTGGGAATTCCTAACGCATACATTAGTAAGTTTTGTAATTATTTAATTTTTCTTTAGAATTCGTATTGACTCAAAATATAATTATATATTATGTACCTTTATTAATTGCAATAAAGTTTTGTATGTTTTTATTTTATAATTTTAAAACAAGCACTGTAGGCAGGCAGAGTGAAATAATAAACTTTATTTATATTTATCTTTATATATATATTGGCTCATAAATACTTATTTGCTTTTAAAATTATAATATTATCACTATAATATTATTATTGTTTAGGTATAAGTAGATTTTATTTAATAAAATTATTACCATGCAAGTTAATAATAGCGATGACGACCTTCCGGATGATGACTTTCTTTCTTTAAGTTGTAACGTTGTCGTTCCAAAATTAACATATTACCTTTTTTAAATCAAATAAATATAAATAAAAAAAAAAAACATAATTTAACATAACGGAAAATGCAAACGTCATCTTAGCGTTCTAGCAACATTTTAGCGCTCGCGAAACGTCGAACGCGAAGGAACCATATGGAAGTTCAATGACCCGGCTCGTTGTCGTTTGGCTTAGGTACTTTAATCTGTGGTCATTCGATCGCGCGGCACGGGAGCGGGCGGCGGCCGGCCGGCCGCCGGCCCAGCGCCGAGGGAGACGAGCGATTGACATCAGAGAGCGCGCACGTAGTTCTGTTATTTTTGAACAATTAGTAACTATTGGGACGACCCTAATTTCGTTTTTTCCTAACCGTGCTTACTTCCGAACGAATTAAAATATTAATACGTAGTATTATTACGTGTGCTGTACCCCAGATTGGGTAAGTGGTTAATTTAATACATGTTGCATAGGCTGATTACGTACTTATTGAAATCATGATTTCATTATGTAGTTTGTCCATTGAATCATATTATTAATTAATATTATTATTCATTACATGGATTGCTGTCCTTCTTAATAGCTGTAGCTTTACTGATTTTGCAAGATCATTGTAAATTGCATCATCTTTTTTTTCCATGTCATACCCTCACATATTTTATAAAAAATTCTTAACGTTATAATTTGTATTTTAAATTTGAATCGTTTCTTTTGTAATCTCCGTTCTGATCGAGATCATCCACGGCTGCACTTCTACGCATTTGGTACTTTCCCTACATGCTGCAGTCATAGTGGATGATCTCGGCAATTTCGGAACCGACCATAATTGTTCCGATGGCGCGTTCCAGGGTTCAAGGTTTGGGTTGCCCTTTTGGTGGATGCTCGAGGCGCCCTATACATCGACGTGGCTGCCGACAACTCGTGGCTGCCGTCAAGCTTCATCTTGCCGTTTTCTGGACCCTGGCCGCCGTCTTTCCGCTCCGAGCCGACTACGCCTCCACTCACAGCCAGGAGAGTACCAGCCTGGGACCAAAGTACATAAGACCTTGTTTAACTAGGACTCACGCCCTCACTACCGTTACTCTCAAGGGCAAAAATATTAATTAACTTGGTAATTAAAAAATTATACTCTTACTCATAATATATTTTTTTGATCACGTGTCTCCCGGTTTCATTTCATTCTAAATCTCTAAGGACCCAGGGACCTATATACGTGACAAAGTTCACGTTCCTCAGATGATAGTTTTCAGAGCATCTCACAGTCTCTTGATGTTTCTGTAGAAACAGCGTTCGCACCATTTGCAAGGAATTTTAATGCAGTTCACATAAATTCCCAGAGCATCCCAGCACACTATCCTGACCTCCTTAGTACTTTTTCCAAAAATCTAAATATTCATGCAATCCTTGTCTCAGAATCTTTCCTTAAGCCTTGTCTCCCTTCCACCTCATACTCCTTACCTAACTTTGTCCTCATTCGGAATGATAGAACTGGCAAAGGTGGCGGTGGTGTAGCTATATATCTTAGAAATCACCTTTCCTACAAGATCCTTGATAAATCTCCTTCCGATTACACAGAATCCTCGGAACACCTATTTATAGAGGTACTGTTTGGTCATACTAAACTTTTGCTAGGAGTTTTTTATTGTCCTTCGCTACATATTGACTATTTCCATAAGTTTGAAGTTCTGCTAGAAAAAAATGTCACTAATGTAGATCACACTATCATAATGGGTGACTTTAATACCTGTCTAGTCAACAAAGACAACGTACACATGTCCCGAGCAACCAAACTCCGTTCCTTACTTAATTCCGTCAATCTTAATATCCTTCCTCTTAACCCTACACACTTCTTTCCCAATTGCGCCCCATCTTTGCTTGATCTGATTATAGTCTCTTCCTTGAATCACGTTAGTGCACATGGGCAGTTTAATGCCGAAGCCTTCTCCTACCATGACCTAATCTTCCTCTCCTATAAAATCCGTTGTCCTAAGCCCAAACCTCGTATTGTCATGCAGCGAAACTTCAACGCAATTGACCTAGATAAGCTGAAAGATGACCTTTTGGCTATCAGCTGGGAGTCGGTGTATAGTGCTTCTACTGTGGACGAAAAGATGGAAGTTCTCAATACACTTTTGTTACAGATCTTTGATTTACATGCACCTTTACGTCCTGTTAGGCTAAAACACCTGCCTGCGCCGTGGCTTACTGACGAGATAAAAGGACTTATGGCTAAAAGAAACTCAGCCAAAATCAAATTTAGAAACAGTCCTTCTGAAGTCAACCATAAAAAGTACAAGGAGCTGAGAAATAAATGCAGTAGATTGTGTAGGGATGCACAGCGACGCCACATACACTCTTCAATTAGCAATGGAGATCCCGCTAAGGTATGGTCTTTTCTAAACTCCTTAGGAATTGGTAAACCAAAGTCCTCCCCTTCTCCCTCATTTGACCTCGATGCCCTCAATCATCATTTTGCCACTACTTGTTCCATCCCGTCCTCCATTAAACAGCAGTCCATAAATGCCCTTTTGTCATCTCCCACACCTGATCCTCCGTTTTCTCCTTTTGTATTTAGAGCTGTGTCTGTGCCTGAAATTGAGAAAACGATTGCAGCTATCAAGTCTAACGCTCAGGGTGTTGATGGTATAAGCCGAAAAATGATTACCCTTACCCTCCCCGTTACACTCCCTATCCTCTCTCACATTTTTAATTTCTCCTTCAGTTCTAGTACATTTCCAAGCTGTTGGCGCAAAGCGGCAGTCATCCCTATACCAAAAATTCAGTCACCTACGTCTCCTTCTCACTTCCGGCCCATATCCATTCTTCCTTTCCTATCCAAAGTCCTCGAGCGCCTTGTATACCAACAACTAAGCTCCTTTATTAATAACAACGGTCTGCTCAGTCCTCTCCAATCTGGTTTTAGACCCGGCCACAGTACGGTTACTGCTCTAGCTAAGGTCTCTGATGATGTGCGCCGAGCCATGTCAAATCAGCAACTTACAGTGTTAGCTCTACTGGACTTTAGCAATGCTTTCAATACCGTTGACCTTGACATACTGATAGCAATGCTAGGCGCACTTCACTTCTCTGATCCTGTTCTTGAATGGTTCCGCAGCTATCTTTTTGGTAGGTCCCAATGTATAAGGGCCAATGATCAGATGTCTGGTTTCTGCAGGTTGTCTGCTGGCGTGCCTCAAGGTGGTATTTTGTCTCCCCTCCTTTTTTCCATATTCATTAATTTCCTCACTCCCCTCCTATCTTGCTTCTTCCATCTTTATGCGGATGATCTCCAAATTTACACCCATGCTCCCGCCAATGATCTTAAATCTGCCATTGTAGCAATTAATAGAGATCTTGCAACGATCCTTCGTTGGAGTCAATCTCATGGCCTAATTGTCAATCCCACCAAGTCACAAATTATAATTATCGGAGGATCTAAACAACTTAACCGGCCTGATTACAATTCTTTGCCTACCATATCTTTTGATAATGTGACACTGCCGTACAGTGGAGTTGTTAAGAACCTGGGTGTTTATTTTGACTCGGCCCTTAAATGGTCTCACCACATTTCTCAGGTTAGTCGTAAGCTCTTTGCTGCGGTGGGGTCACTTAACCGGTGGAAGAATTTACTCCCTATTAAGACTAAGGTCGAGCTTGCTCAGTCCTTACTTCTACCAATTTTAGACTATGCAGACGTTTGTTCTATTGATCTTAATGAGGAATACCTAAATAAACTAGAAAGGTTGCAAAACGTCTGCATTAGGTTCGTGTATGGGCTGCGCAAGTTTGACCATGTCTCTGAATACCGTCAGCGGCTTGGTTGGCTGCCCATCAGGCTCCGTAGGGAAGAACATGTCCTTGTGTTACTATACAATATCCTGTTTGATCCACGTACCCCCTCTTACCTTAAGGACTGTTTTTGTCTTCGTAGCAATGATCCAGGGCGTACGTTAAGATCAGCGTATAATAATAAGCTTCTTGTACCAATAGCTAAGTCCGGATACATTGCAGACTCCTTTGCTGTGAGAGCTACGCACCTGTGGAATGATCTTCCACGCGACATCCGTGATTCGAGATCACTTGCCATATTTAAATCGAATCTACATCGACATCTTTGGAACAAAGTCACACGCTAAATTTTTAAAATAGTACTAGTTAAATTATTATTATTATTATTATTATTATTATTATTATTTTAATATAATAAGTAGTAATGTTATAATATATATTTCTAATACACCTTAATTCCTTATTTAATAATTATTATCATCATGTACTTAAGTCTAAAAGATTAAAATATTATACTTATAGTTTAACTTATTATGTTTATTTGTCCGTAGTATAATATATATAGCCTAAACAATTATCTCAATGTAGTACATATTTTAAGTAATCCATTTATGACTTATAATTACCCTGCTATCTATTTATTTTTTGAACTCTCCTGCCTTGCAGGGTTGCCTGGAAGAGATCGCTTATAGCGATAAGGCCGCCCTTGCCCACATTAATGTTTTAGTTTTAAGTACTGTAAGTCTGATTGTATACCCATTGTTTATGTGAGCAATAAAGTGTTTATCTATCTATCTATCTATCTAAAAAGTATTAAATAATTTTTACTATCTAATAGTGCCTTTTTCCGAATTCGGCTAAACCTCAACTATTTCTATACTTAATCTTCATTATTTTGAAGTCGGTACCAGATAGCTGAATCTTCAGTCCTCTGACAGAATATTTAAAATTTTTTGAACTGGCACCGACTTCAAAATTATGAAGATTGAGTACAGAAATAGTTGAGGTTTAGCCGAATTCGGAAAACGGCACTATTAGATAGTAAAAATTATTTAATACTTTTTAGTTCATATTAATGTTATTATTGTTTTTACCTTGGAAGTCGGTTTTAATTTTTTGTTAAAAATAATAATAATTTCACTCTTTTTAGTTACACTAGTACGTAAACCTTCGCGTATATTTTACGTATTTTATTACAATTTGTTAAGTGTTGAGATTTGTAAACTTTATATTTTCTAAGAAAATTTAGTTCCGCAATTCAACAACAGATGTCGTTGTTAAGCATCTGCATCGCGGTAACGCTTACTCGACGGCATTTGATATAACTAATTCGCTACAATAGTTTTTTTCTTCTCGCTCACACTCACTGGTTGTCTTAATTGATATTACGCCAGAGGGATTAACGTCCCAGGGTAACCCTACAGAACCATAAGACCAGTTTTAGGCGTAAGACGTAGACGTCTTTTCTTTACATTAAGAGTCACAACTCACACTCACAAAATAATATATTATCAGTGAAGTGAACAGTAGTTAGTAAAGTATTCGATCTGTATAATATAAAGTAGTAAAATATTCGATCTGTCGTTTGCCGCCACGCGCCGCCCGCGCGACACCGTCGCCTCTGTAGCGCCGACCGCCGTGTATTAAACAAACAGCGGGCTGATTCTGTATCGTACATTTGTGAGTTAATAACTGAGTTAGTAACGAAACGGAGGAGTGTATAACGGAAAGTGCCACTTTTTGTATTCACTTGCATACAAAAGTGAGACTTTTCGGTTGCTCACTACTCCGTTTCGTTATTAACTCAGTGATTAACTCACAAATGTACGATACAGAATCGGCCCGCAGGTGTTGTTATGTAACAATACATAATTATTATTACGAGTTAGTATATCCATACCTATGCCTTGCAGTACTACTATCTATTCTGTGCCATGAGACATTGGTGACCTTAACACGACGTGGTAATGATGATGACGACGATGATGATGATTATGATTATGATGATGAATATTAATTGCATAGTAGCATATGCTTTCTGTTCTTAAAACAACGCCGAAACTCCCAAACGTGTATCTATAAGGAGTCAGGAGTTCTCTCAGCATCTTCGAAACCATGGTATACCTTGACCCAGTATTTGACTTTTTGGTAGCATATTCTTAGTACACTTCACAAAAAACCAAAATCACCATATGTTTCCATATAAATTTCGAGGAGTTCCCTCGATTACTCATGGATCCCATCATCAGGTCACCACTTTTTCGAACATGGTACCAAATTGGAGTGAAACCTAATACAACAAAACAAAAATTTCGAAAATCGTTTCACAAACGGCGGAGTAATCGTTGATCATACAAAAATAAAAAATAAAAAAAATAAAATAAAAATATCCACAGCCGAACATAATTATAACCTCCTCGTTTTTTGGAAGTCGGTTAAAAATAAGCTTTATGTAATTTAAATATTTATATTTTAAATATTTAAAATCTAATCATCTCATTCTAACAAGTAACATATTGTAGACTTATCTATAATACTGTAATGTTGCTATTAATATAATAAATAATAAATAATAATAAACTTTTTGTTTTAGTTATATTGTTATCCTACTTAAAAACATATATCTGTATCTAACTAGTAAGACCGTTCACAATATCTTGTATTCAATTATTCTGTTACTTAGAGGTGAAAACTTGTAATTGGCTTTCTGATCCTCATATAAAATTTCCACTGATGTCACTTAGCTGTAAGTTTTCCATGTCACATAAATAAATAAATAAGTAATAATTAAAGTTAAGTAACAATTAAATTAAAAAAGTTACTTAACTTTTATAATTACTCAATGTGTAATTATAACGTAATGTGCGAGTGGAGTGCGCGTGGCGTGCGCGTATGGTGCGCGTGGCGTGCGCGTGTGGTGCGCGTGGCGTGCGCGTGGAGTGCGCGTGGCGTGCGCGTGGAGTGCGCGTGGCGTGCGAGTGGCGTGCGCGTGGCGTGCGCGTGGCGTGCGCGTGGCGTGCGCGTGGCGTGCGCGTGGCGTGCGCGTGGCGTGCGCGTGGCGTGCGCGTGGCGTGCGCGTGGCGTGCGCGTGGCGTGCGCGTGGCGTGCGCGTGGGGTGCGCGTGGCATGCGCGTGGAGTGCGCGTGTGGTGCGCGTGGCGTGCGCGTGGAGTGCACGTGGCGTGCGCGTGTGGTGCACGTGGCGTGCGCGTGTGGTGCGCGTGGCGTGCGCGTGGAATGCGCGTGGCGTGCGCGTGGAGTGCACGTGGCGTGCGCGTGTGGTGCACGTGGCGTGCGCGTGTGGTGCGCGTGGCGTGCGCGTGGAATGCGCGTGGCGTGCGCGTGGAGTGCGCATGGCGTGCGCGTGGAGTGCGCGTGGCGTGCGCGTGGCGTGCGCGTGGAGTGCGCGTGGCGTGCGCGGGTGGAATTCGATAAATGCAATTTAAGATCTATTGATGTGCCTTTAAGACTTAAATATTACTTAGCTTTAAGTAATATTTAAAGATAAGTAATACTTAAAGTTAAGTAACAATTAAAATTAAGTAATAATTAAAGTTAAATAATAATAAAAGTTAGGTAATACTTAAAGTAAAGTAATAATTAAAGTTAAGTAGGTAACAATTAAAGTATTACTTAACTGGGTTCGTGTACCGAGCGGTGTGCCTCAAGGCTCGCTACTCGGGCCTTTATTATTTATAATCTACGTAAACGACATTGCTTCCTGCTTAAAGTTCGCAAAACTTTTATGTTTTGCGGACGATATGAAAATTTACGCTATAATAAAATCATCTGAAGATGCTCGTAACTTTCAATTAGACCTTTCCAACCTTGAAAACTATTGCAAAATGTTCAATAATAACGTATACTCGGAAACGCTTTGCCATAAACGAGAATTCTTCATTAGGAGGCCAAATCTTATCTAGGTCAAGCTGTGTTCGTGATTTAGGTGTACATCACGATTGCAAACTAATTTTTGATACTCAGATCGAGGCGATTATTAATAAAGCTTCCAAGGCCTTGGGGTTTGTGATGCGTATGTCGGAATGTTTTACTGAAGCGAAAACCTTGAAAATTTTGTATTGAAGTTTACGAGAAGTTAGAAACACTAAAAATAGAGTAAAACACTAAATAAAAACAATAATAACATTAATATGAACTAAAATATCTTTAATATGAACTAAACTATCTTTTTGGCGGGTAGTTGTAAAGTGAACAGCAATATTGAGCAGCTCTCTATTTTACTTAATTTAAAAATATTAATTGTATCTTTTTTTGCGCTAATCATATGTTGCTTGTTTATGCATAAATAGTGCTACTTGCCTGCAGTGTTTTTCTCATTTTTAACAACATACATATTGAATTTTTACTTTCATAATGGACTACGCACAAGTGCAATCGAATATGGAGGACATGATTAAGATGTTTCACTCAAAGATGGCTGAGTTTCAAGCAGAATTACATCAGGCCACTTCACGTAAGCCACCTAACACCATTGCCGCATTGAACACTGACTTTCAAGCATTTAAATCCTTTGTTTGCGGTGCACTCAATATCCTTCGAGCCGAGGTGGATGCTTTGGCCAGAGGACTGAACCGTATGGAGACACACTCTCGTCGAAAAATGCTGCTTATTCATGGTGTTCCTGAGGCCAAGGATGAGGAAACCAGTAATGTTGTAGTTAAAACTTTGACCACTAAATGTAATCTTGTTGACATTACTCCTAACAAAATCCGTTCTTGTCATCGTATGGGGAAGCTTAAAAATCATAGTGGTAACCCTAAACCACGGCCTGTTATAGTGAAATTTAATGAAAAATCACTCCGTGATCGTGTATGGAACGCTAAGAAGGCATTGAAAGGAACGAAAGTCACCCTCTCAGAGTTCCTCACTAAGCAGCGCCACAACATCTTCATGGCAGCCAGAGACTTTTTCGGCATCTCATCGTGCTGGACTCGTGACGGTGGTATTTATATAAAAGGTCCAGATGGCTCAAGGCACAAAGTTGAAACATTGGCTGAGCTTCAGGAACTGCAGAACAAACATCATTAATCATAATATGTAGGTGAACCAAATTTTGTGTCGTTCAACCCACATAACTGTCGATATGTGATATCGACCTACCAGCTATTTGTTTCACATAATTTGCATGTTTATATTTTGTGGGTCTATACTTTTTATCCATATAACTTATTTTGTTTGTTTAGTGTTTACCTCCGTTAAATACCTATTTTCTACTGTGAACTGTGATGACAGTTCACAGTAGAAAATAGGTATTTAACGGAGGTAAACACTAAACAAACAAAGTAAGTAGTAATGACAATCTAAAAGTGTCAGGTTGTCAAATGTCAGCTGACAGATGTGTCAGCTGACATTTGACAACCTGACACTTTTAGATTGTCATTACTTCTTCTTTTTGTTATGGTGTCCAGAGTGAGTTGCCATAGATGTCATCAGTCATATTTTTTAATTTTTTTTTTTAAATTATTTTTTATGCTGATAAATATGCTGTAAGTCAGTTGTAACTGTGACACTAATAATGAGGTTGCACTTTTCTCTTGTCGCTAGGAATGCATGTGTTTTGGGAATTCCTAACGCATACATTAGTAAGTTTTGTAATTATTTAATTTTTCTTTAGAATTCGTATTGACTCAAAATATAATTATATATTATGTACCTTTATTAATTGCAATAAAGTTTTGTATGTTTTTATTTTATAATTTTAAAACAAGCACTGTAGGCAGGCAGAGTGAAATAATAAACTTTATTTATATTTATCTTTATATATATATTGGCTCATAAATACTTATTTGCTTTTAAAATTATAATATTATCACTATAATATTATTATTGTTTAGGTATAAGTAGATTTTATTTAATAAAATTATTACCATGCAAGTTAATAATAGCGATGACGACCTTCCGGATGATGACTTTCTTTCTTTAAGTTGTAACGTTGTCGTTCCAAAATTAACATATTACCTTTTTTAAATCAAATAAATATAAATAAAAAAAAAAACATAATTTAACATAACGGAAAATGCAAACGTCATCTTAGCGTTCTAGCAACATTTTAGCGCTCGCGAAACGTCGAACGCGAAGGAACCATATGGAAGTTCAATGACCCGGCTCGTTGTCGTTTGGCTTAGGTACTTTAATCTGTGGTCATTCGATCGCGCGGCACGGGAGCGGGCGGCGGCCGGCCGGCCGCCGGCCCAGCGCCGAGGGAGACGAGCGATTGACATCAGAGAGCGCGCACGTAGTTCTGTTATTTTTGAACAATTAGTAACTATTGGGACGACCCTAATTTCGTTTTTTCCTAACCGTGCTTACTTCCGAACGAATTAAAATATTAATACGTAGTATTATTACGTGTGCTGTACCCCAGATTGGGTAAGTGGTTAATTTAATACATGTTGCATAGGCTGATTACGTACTTATTGAAATCATGATTTCATTATGTAGTTTGTCCATTGAATCATATTATTAATTAATATTATTATTCATTACATGGATTGCTGTCCTTCTTAATAGCTGTAGCTTTACTGATTTTGCAAGATCATTGTAAATTGCATCATCTTTTTTTTCCATGTCATATTTTACCTCACATATTTTATAAAAAATTCTTAACGTTATAATTTGTATTTTAAATTTGAATCGTTTCTTTTGTAATCTCCGTTCTGATCGAGATCATCCACGGCTGCACTTCTACGCATTTGGTACTTTCCCTACATGCTGCAGTCATAGTGGATGATCTCGGCAATTTCGGAACCGACCATAATTGTTCCGATGGCGCGTTCCAGGGTTCAAGGTTTGGGTTGCCCTTTTGGTGGATGCTCGAGGCGCCCTATACATCGACGTGGCTGCCGACAACTCGTGGCTGCCGTCAAGCTTCATCTTGCCGTTTTCTGGACCCTGGCCGCCGTCTTTCCGCTCCGAGCCGACTACGCCTCCACTCACAGCCAGGAGAGTACCAGCCTGGGACCAAAGTACATAAGACCTTGTTTAACTAGGACTCACGCCCTCACTACCGTTACTCTCAAGGGCAAAAATATTAATTAACTTGGTAATTAAAAAATTATACTCTTACTCATAATATATTTTTTTGATCACGTGTCTCCCGGTTTCATTTCATTCTAAATCTCTAAGGACCCAGGGACCTATATACGTGACAAAGTTCACGTTCCTCAGATGATAGTTTTCAGAGCATCTCACAGTCTCTTGATGTTTCTGTAGAAACAGCGTTCGCACCATTTGCAAGGAATTTTAATGCAGTTCACATAAATTCCCAGAGCATCCCAGCACACTATCCTGACCTCCTTAGTACTTTTTCCAAAAATCTAAATATTCATGCAATCCTTGTCTCAGAATCTTTCCTTAAGCCTTGTCTCCCTTCCACCTCATACTCCTTACCTAACTTTGTCCTCATTCGGAATGATAGAACTGGCAAAGGTGGCGGTGGTGTAGCTATATATCTTAGAAATCACCTTTCCTACAAGATCCTTGATAAATCTCCTTCCGATTACACAGAATCCTCGGAACACCTATTTATAGAGGTACTGTTTGGTCATACTAAACTTTTGCTAGGAGTTTTTTATTGTCCTTCGCTACATATTGACTATTTCCATAAGTTTGAAGTTCTGCTAGAAAAAAATGTCACTAATGTAGATCACACTATCATAATGGGTGACTTTAATACCTGTCTAGTCAACAAAGACAACGTACACATGTCCCGAGCAACCAAACTCCGTTCCTTACTTAATTCCGTCAATCTTAATATCCTTCCTCTTAACCCTACACACTTCTTTCCCAATTGCGCCCCATCTTTGCTTGATCTGATTATAGTCTCTTCCTTGAATCACGTTAGTGCACATGGGCAGTTTAATGCCGAAGCCTTCTCCTACCATGACCTAATCTTCCTCTCCTATAAAATCCGTTGTCCTAAGCCCAAACCTCGTATTGTCATGCAGCGAAACTTCAACGCAATTGACCTAGATAAGCTGAAAGATGACCTTTTGGCTATCAGCTGGGAGTCGGTGTATAGTGCTTCTACTGTGGACGAAAAGATGGAAGTTCTCAATACACTTTTGTTACAGATCTTTGATTTACATGCACCTTTACGTCCTGTTAGGCTAAAACACCTGCCTGCGCCGTGGCTTACTGACGAGATAAAAGGACTTATGGCTAAAAGAAACTCAGCCAAAATCAAATTTAGAAACAGTCCTTCTGAAGTCAACCATAAAAAGTACAAGGAGCTGAGAAATAAATGCAGTAGATTGTGTAGGGATGCACAGCGACGCCACATACACTCTTCAATTAGCAATGGAGATCCCGCTAAGGTATGGTCTTTTCTAAACTCCTTAGGAATTGGTAAACCAAAGTCCTCCCCTTCTCCCTCATTTGACCTCGATGCCCTCAATCATCATTTTGCCACTACTTGTTCCATCCCGTCCTCCATTAAACAGCAGTCCATAAATGCCCTTTTGTCATCTCCCACACCTGATCCTCCGTTTTCTCCTTTTGTATTTAGAGCTGTGTCTGTGCCTGAAATTGAGAAAACGATTGCAGCTATCAAGTCTAACGCTCAGGGTGTTGATGGTATAAGCCGAAAAATGATTACCCTTACCCTCCCCGTTACACTCCCTATCCTCTCTCACATTTTTAATTTCTCCTTCAGTTCTAGTACATTTCCAAGCTGTTGGCGCAAAGCGGCAGTCATCCCTATACCAAAAATTCAGTCACCTACGTCTCCTTCTCACTTCCGGCCCATATCCATTCTTCCTTTCCTATCCAAAGTCCTCGAGCGCCTTGTATACCAACAACTAAGCTCCTTTATTAATAACAACGGTCTGCTCAGTCCTCTCCAATCTGGTTTTAGACCCGGCCACAGTACGGTTACTGCTCTAGCTAAGGTCTCTGATGATGTGCGCCGAGCCATGTCAAATCAGCAACTTACAGTGTTAGCTCTACTGGACTTTAGCAATGCTTTCAATACCGTTGACCTTGACATACTGATAGCAATGCTAGGCGCACTTCACTTCTCTGATCCTGTTCTTGAATGGTTCCGCAGCTATCTTTTTGGTAGGTCCCAATGTATAAGGGCCAATGATCAGATGTCTGGTTTCTGCAGGTTGTCTGCTGGCGTGCCTCAAGGTGGTATTTTGTCTCCCCTCCTTTTTTCCATATTCATTAATTTCCTCACTCCCCTCCTATCTTGCTTCTTCCATCTTTATGCGGATGATCTCCAAATTTACACCCATGCTCCCGCCAATGATCTTAAATCTGCCATTGTAGCAATTAATAGAGATCTTGCAACGATCCTTCGTTGGAGTCAATCTCATGGCCTAATTGTCAATCCCACCAAGTCACAAATTATAATTATCGGAGGATCTAAACAACTTAACCGGCCTGATTACAATTCTTTGCCTACCATATCTTTTGATAATGTGACACTGCCGTACAGTGGAGTTGTTAAGAACCTGGGTGTTTATTTTGACTCGGCCCTTAAATGGTCTCACCACATTTCTCAGGTTAGTCGTAAGCTCTTTGCTGCGGTGGGGTCACTTAACCGGTGGAAGAATTTACTCCCTATTAAGACTAAGGTCGAGCTTGCTCAGTCCTTACTTCTACCAATTTTAGACTATGCAGACGTTTGTTCTATTGATCTTAATGAGGAATACCTAAATAAACTAGAAAGGTTGCAAAACGTCTGCATTAGGTTCGTGTATGGGCTGCGCAAGTTTGACCATGTCTCTGAATACCGTCAGCGGCTTGGTTGGCTGCCCATCAGGCTCCGTAGGGAAGAACATGTCCTTGTGTTACTATACAATATCCTGTTTGATCCACGTACCCCCTCTTACCTTAAGGACTGTTTTTGTCTTCGTAGCAATGATCCAGGGCGTACGTTAAGATCAGCGTATAATAATAAGCTTCTTGTACCAATAGCTAAGTCCGGATACATTGCAGACTCCTTTGCTGTGAGAGCTACGCACCTGTGGAATGATCTTCCACGCGACATCCGTGATTCGAGATCACTTGCCATATTTAAATCGAATCTACATCGACATCTTTGGAACAAAGTCACACGCTAAATTTTTAAAATAGTACTAGTTAAATTATTATTATTATTATTATTATTATTATTATTATTATTATTTTAATATAATAAGTAGTAATGTTATAATATATATTTCTAATACACCTTAATTCCTTATTTAATAATTATTATCATCATGTACTTAAGTCTAAAAGATTAAAATATTATACTTATAGTTTAACTTATTATGTTTATTTGTCCGTAGTATAATATATATAGCCTAAACAATTATCTCAATGTAGTACATATTTTAAGTAATCCATTTATGACTTATAATTACCCTGCTATCTATTTATTTTTTGAACTCTCCTGCCTTGCAGGGTTGCCTGGAAGAGATCGCTTATAGCGATAAGGCCGCCCTTGCCCACATTAATGTTTTAGTTTTAAGTACTGTAAGTCTGATTGTATACCCATTGTTTATGTGAGCAATAAAGTGTTTATCTATCTATCTATCTATCTAAAAAGTATTAAATAATTTTTACTATCTAATAGTGCCTTTTTCCGAATTCGGCTAAACCTCAACTATTTCTATACTTAATCTTCATTATTTTGAAGTCGGTACCAGATAGCTGAATCTTCAGTCCTCTGACAGAATATTTAAAATTTTTTGAACTGGCACCGACTTCAAAATTATGAAGATTGAGTACAGAAATAGTTGAGGTTTAGCCGAATTCGGAAAACGGCACTATTAGATAGTAAAAATTATTTAATACTTTTTAGTTCATATTAATGTTATTATTGTTTTTACCTTGGAAGTCGGTTTTAATTTTTTGTTAAAAATAATAATAATTTCACTCTTTTTAGTTACACTAGTACGTAAACCTTCGCGTATATTTTACGTATTTTATTACAATTTGTTAAGTGTTGAGATTTGTAAACTTTATATTTTCTAAGAAAATTTAGTTCCGCAATTCAACAACAGATGTCGTTGTTAAGCATCTGCATCGCGGTAACGCTTACTCGACGGCATTTGATATAACTAATTCGCTACAATAGTTTTTTTCTTCTCGCTCACACTCACTGGTTGTCTTAATTGATATTACGCCAGAGGGATTAACGTCCCAGGGTAACCCTACAGAACCATAAGACCAGTTTTAGGCGTAAGACGTAGACGTCTTTTCTTTACATTAAGAGTCACAACTCACACTCACAAAATAATATATTATCAGTGAAGTGAACAGTAGTTAGTAAAGTATTCGATCTGTATAATATAAAGTAGTAAAATATTCGATCTGTCGTTTGCCGCCACGCGCCGCCCGCGCGACACCGTCGCCTCTGTAGCGCCGACCGCCGTGTATTAAACAAACAGCGGGCTGATTCTGTATCGTACATTTGTGAGTTAATAACTGAGTTAGTAACGAAACGGAGGAGTGTATAACGGAAAGTGCCACTTTTTGTATTCACTTGCATACAAAAGTGAGACTTTTCGGTTGCTCACTACTCCGTTTCGTTATTAACTCAGTGATTAACTCACAAATGTACGATACAGAATCGGCCCGCAGGTGTTGTTATGTAACAATACATAATTATTATTACGAGTTAGTATATCCATACCTATGCCTTGCAGTACTACTATCTATTCTGTGCCATGAGACATTGGTGACCTTAACACGACGTGGTAATGATGATGACGACGATGATGATGATTATGATTATGATGATGAATATTAATTGCATAGTAGCATATGCTTTCTGTTCTTAAAACAACGCCGAAACTCCCAAACGTGTATCTATAAGGAGTCAGGAGTTCTCTCAGCATCTTCGAAACCATGGTATACCTTGACCCAGTATTTGACTTTTTGGTAGCATATTCTTAGTACACTTCACAAAAAACCAAAATCACCATATGTTTCCATATAAATTTCGAGGAGTTCCCTCGATTACTCATGGATCCCATCATCAGGTCACCACTTTTTCGAACATGGTACCAAATTGGAGTGAAACCTAATACAACAAAACAAAAATTTCGAAAATCGTTTCACAAACGGCGGAGTAATCGTTGATCATACAAAAATAAAAAATAAAAAAAATAAAATAAAAATATCCACAGCCGAACATAATTATAACCTCCTCGTTTTTTGGAAGTCGGTTAAAAATAAGCTTTATGTAATTTAAATATTTATATTTTAAACATTTAAAATCTAATCATCTCATTCTAACAAGTAACATATTGTAGACTTATCTATAATACTGTAATGTTGCTATTAATATAATAAATAATAAATAATAATAAACTTTTTGTTTTAGTTATATTGTTATCCTACTTAAAAACATATATCTGTATCTAACTAGTAAGACCGTTCACAATATCTTGTATTCAATTATTCTGTTACTTAGAGGTGAAAACTTGTAATTGGCTTTCTGATCCTCATATAAAATTTCCACTGATGTCACTTAGCTGTAAGTTTTCCATGTCACATAAATAAATAAATAAGTAATAATTAAAGTTAAGTAACAATTAAATTAAAAAAGTTACTTAACTTTTATAATTACTCAATGTGTAATTATAACGTAATGTGCGAGTGGAGTGCGCGTGGCGTGCGCGTATGGTGCGCGTGGCGTGCGCGTGTGGTGCGCGTGGCGTGCGCGTGGAGTGCGCGTGGAGTGCGCGTGGAGTGCGCGTGGCGTGCGAGTGGCGTGCGCGTGGCGTGCGCGTGGCGTGCGCGTGGCGTGCGCGTGGCGTGCGCGTGGCGTGCGCGTGGCGTGCGCGTGGCGTGCGCGTGGCGTGCGCGTGGCGTGCGCGTGGCGTGCGCGTGGCGTGCGCGTGGCGTGCGCGTGTGGTGCGCGTGGCATGCGCGTGGAGTGCGCGTGTGGTGCGCGTGGCGTGCGCGTGGAGTGCACGTGGCGTGCGCGTGTGGTGCACGTGGCGTGCGCGTGTGGTGCGCGTGGCGTGCGCGTGGAATGCGCGTGGCGTGCGCGTGGAGTGCACGTGGCGTGCGCGTGTGGTGCACGTGGCGTGCGCGTGTGGTGCGCGTGGCGTGCGCGTGGAATGCGCGTGGCGTGCGCGTGGAGTGCGCATGGCGTGCGCGTGGAGTGCGCGTGGCGTGCGCGTGGCGTGCGCGTGGAGTGCGCGTGGCGTGCGCGGGTGGAATTCGATAAATGCAATTTAAGATCTATTGATGTGCCTTTAAGACTTAAATATTACTTAGCTTTAAATATTACTTAAAGCTAAGTAATATTTAAAGTTAAGTAACAATTAAAATTAAGTAATAATTAAAGTTAAATAATAATAAAAGTTAGGTAATACTTAAAGTAAAGTAATAATTAAAGTTAAGTAGGTAACAATTAAAGTATTACTTAACTGGGTTCGTGTACCGAGCGGTGTGCCTCAAGGCTCGCTACTCGGGCCTTTATTATTTATAATCTACGTAAACGACATTGCTTCCTGCTTAAAGTTCGCAAAACTTTTATGTTTTGCGGACGATATGAAAATTTACGCTATAATAAAATCATCTGAAGATGCTCGTAACTTTCAATTAGACCTTTCCAACCTTGAAAACTATTGCAAAATGTTCAATAATAACGTATACTCGGAAACGCTTTGCCATAAACGAGAATTCTTCATTAGGAGGCCAAATCTTATCTAGGTCAAGCTGTGTTCGTGATTTAGGTGTACATCACGATTGCAAACTAATTTTTGATACTCAGATCGAGGCGATTATTAATAAAGCTTCCAAGGCCTTGGGGTTTGTGATGCGTATGTCGGAATGTTTTACTGAAGCGAAAACCTTGAAAATTTTGTATTGAAGTTTACGAGAAGTTAGAAACACTAAAAATAGAGTAAAACACTAAATAAAAACAATAATAACATTAATATGAACTAAAATATCTTTAATATGAACTAAACTATCTTTTTGGCGGGTAGTTGTAAAGTGAACAGCAATATTGAGCAGCTCTCTATTTTACTTAATTTAAAAATATTAATTGTATCTTTTTTTGCGCTAATCATATGTTGCTTGTTTATGCATAAATAGTGCTACTTGCCTGCAGTGTTTTTCTCATTTTTAACAACATACATATTGAATTTTTACTTTCATAATGGACTACGCACAAGTGCAATCGAATATGGAGGACATGATTAAGATGTTTCACTCAAAGATGGCTGAGTTTCAAGCAGAATTACATCAGGCCACTTCACGTAAGCCACCTAACACCATTGCCGCATTGAACACTGACTTTCAAGCATTTAAATCCTTTGTTTGCGGTGCACTCAATATCCTTCGAGCCGAGGTGGATGCTTTGGCCAGAGGACTGAACCGTATGGAGACACACTCTCGTCGAAAAATGCTGCTTATTCATGGTGTTCCTGAGGCCAAGGATGAGGAAACCAGTAATGTTGTAGTTAAAACTTTGACCACTAAATGTAATCTTGTTGACATTACTCCTAACAAAATCCGTTCTTGTCATCGTATGGGGAAGCTTAAAAATGATAGTGGTAACCCTAAACCACGGCCTGTTATAGTGAAATTTAATGAAAAATCACTCCGTGATCGTGTATGGAACGCTAAGAAGGCATTGAAAGGAACGAAAGTCACCCTCTCAGAGTTCCTCACTAAGCAGCGCCACAACATCTTCATGGCAGCCAGAGACTTTTTCGGCATCTCATCGTGCTGGACTCGTGACGGTGGTATTTATATAAAAGGTCCAGATGGCTCAAGGCACAAAGTTGAAACATTGGCTGAGCTTCAGGAACTGCAGAACAAACATCATTAATCATAATATGTAGGTGAACCAAATTTTGTGTCGTTCAACCCACATAACTGTCGATATGTGATATCGACCTACCAGCTATTTGTTTCACATAATTTGCATGTTTATATTTTGTGGGTCTATACTTTTTATCCATATAACTTATTTTGTTTGTTTAGTGTTTACCTCCGTTAAATACCTATTTTCTACTGTGAACTGTGATGACAGTTCACAGTAGAAAATAGGTATTTAACGGAGGTAAACACTAAACAAACAAAGTAAGTAGTAATGACAATCTAAAAGTGTCAGGTTGTCAAATGTCAGCTGACAGATGTGTCAGCTGACATTTGACAACCTGACACTTTTAGATTGTCATTACTTCTTCTTTTTGTTATGGTGTCCAGAGTGAGTTGCCATAGATGTCATCAGTCATATTTTTTAATTTTTTTTTTTAAATTATTTTTTATGCTGATAAATATGCTGTAAGTCAGTTGTAACTGTGACACTAATAATGAGGTTGCACTTTTCTCTTGTCGCTAGGAATGCATGTGTTTTGGGAATTCCTAACGCATACATTAGTAAGTTTTGTAATTATTTAATTTTTCTTTAGAATTCGTATTGACTCAAAATATAATTATATATTATGTACCTTTATTAATTGCAATAAAGTTTTGTATGTTTTTATTTTATAATTTTAAAACAAGCACTGTAGGCAGGCAGAGTGAAATAATAAACTTTATTTATATTTATCTTTATATATATATTGGCTCATAAATACTTATTTGCTTTTAAAATTATAATATTATCACTATAATAAAAGCGAATATGCGTACTCAATAATACATAGTATATAATATGTAAGCATACAATTTTATCACAGTGTTGTGGTAATGTGTAATTTTTAGTTAAAACGCCAATATAATTAATTAAAGCTCTTACTATAACAATTTAATAATATATTTTTCATTAAAATAAAATTATAATCTAAAATATACAGATATATACAAATTTTAAATAAAAAAAAAACTATAAAAGGAAAAACTTGCCCAAGTCGTCCCCATCTGGCAGAGTGCCCAGCAAGCTGACAGCATTGCCACGTTGGATGGCAATTGCAATCCGCTGTGCCAGGTAGCTCCCAGCTCTGGGATCTCGGGTGGCTTCAACAAGCTTCTTCGATATTCCTCTAAAAAGCTTATGTGCCCCCGGACCCCATGCGCCTAGAGTTTCCACCCCAAACGGTTCAAATATGAGATCTCCACTGAGGTTCTCATACTTGCGCCGCTTGAGGTTCTCTGCTTGATTTGCGGCTGCGCCCGCACAACTCGAGGTGCCCTGAATATGGGACGAGGCGAGTGTGTCGACACAAGTAGCGTCCCACACAAGGGCCCGACCCACATTCCAGGGGACCAGGGTCATTCCATCGGGTCTCTTGCCATCGTCACGCGCCAAACCGGAGGGTTCCAGTATCGCTGGCACGCCGGCAGTGACAAGAGCCCGGCGAATGAGGTCATTCAGGCTGTGATGCCGCGAAAAGCGTCCAGCACTTCGCGAGCAGCACAGCCCGTGGTGACCGTAGCTGTCTACGTGCGCGCCGCAAACACACTGATGGGGGACGACATGGGGGGCACCAAGACGCAGGGCAGTGGCAAGACGGAATGTATTACGGTCCAGCAATGTTCCTGTATTTTTAGATGGTAGTGCCTGCAGCCAAGCTCCCGACTCCCACCTCTCCACGGCCAAAAGTCGAGCCCGTTCTACGGCGCTGGTAGACGTGTTAAACAGTTTATTACGCACCAGCCCGCAGATGGGCTCATCCCAGAGCCTTTGGGAGGATGTGTTCTTGGGGACCTCGCTGCCGGCACTAGCAATGTCCCAGGCGTCCTTGGCCTCGTCCGCGAAGGGAATGACGAGTGGGCAAGAAGAGGGTTCTAAAATTTTGGCTATTACTGCGCGATTTGCGTGGACCGAGGACAAGAACGCCGGTAAAGCTGTGTCTGATGTTTTTCGTATTCCCAGGCCACCGAACCTTACTGGTAATGTAGCTTGGGTCCAGGAACGTTCGTCAAATTTTATGTTTAAAATTGTGGAAAGCGTATGTTTTAGGGTGTCATCTAAACTATGGAGAAGTTCTGGGAACTTCCAGAGCTGACAACACCGCAAAACATACGTAAATTTTGGGACGAATAAACAATATCGAATCAGGGTAAATGCCATGTGACTGTTAATTTGGAGAAGACGATCTAAACTTTCACTAAAATTTCGTGCTTTTTTATTTATATAGTCCGGAAAGGAATCGGCTAGAACAGGTGAACCCAAGAGAAAAAGTGAACTCTTCTCAATCACTGATAATTCTGGGGCGACGGACTTGAAACTGGATATTATCTCATCTCTATCCTCACAATCATCAGGGACAAAAAGCTCACACTTCCCCAGGTTCAGATCTAGGCCTATAATTTGGAATTCGCGAATCAGGGTCCGAAAATCCGAAAGAACTGTACATGCGTCGCTGGCAAGGGTCCCGTCATCTAGATACCACACGTTGAATTTGGAATTTAGGAGTTCGATGACCGGGTGAATAGCTAGGCTGAAAATTGCTGGACCTAGAGGGTCGCCCTGTTGACAGCCAACTTCAGACTGGATTAAATGGTCCTGATAAATGAGCTTAGTGGGTTCTCGGTAGCACTGTAACATGAAGGGCAAAATGGTGGGGGCTTTGGTTTTTATCTGTGTCAACATGGCGACCCTGTCTACAGAATTGAAAGCATTTCTAACATCCACCTTTAGGTATATACTGTTTTTGGAATTTTGAACATGAGTGCGAAAAGAGTGAACGGCTGCCTCACAGCCACCTTTGCAGGCAAAACCAAGTTGCTTGGGTTGGAAATATGATGACAGGGATTTAATGGACCTGCAGGCTATCTTGGCAGTGAGGCGCCGGTATGTTGAGCCCACAGCGATCGGTCGAATGCCACCATCTCTCTTCCTCAGAGCGCAGAGGTTTGCTCCATATAGGATGTCTACGATGTCTAAAGCAACCTCACCACGAAGCATGAGGTTGCACAAATTCGTGACCTCCTGCAGGAGTTTCTCTCCGGCATCTCCACAGCAACCGCTGGTGAGGTCCTTCAGATGCTGAGGAGTGATACCGTCGAGACCGCCCGCTGAACCCGGAGGAAAAGACATGATAGCTCCACGAACACTGTCGACTGTTGTTTGAAGGGGAAAAAAAAAAAAAACTTTTGTTGTTATTATCACTATAATATTATTATTGTTTAGGTATAAGTAGATTTTATTTAATAAAATTATTACCATGCAAGTTAATAATAGCGATGACGACCTTCCGGATGATGACTTTCTTTCTTTAAGTTGTAACGTTGTCGTTCCAAAATTAACATATTACCTTTTTTAAATCAAATAAATATAAATAAAAAAAAAAAACATAATTTAACATAACGGAAAATGCAAACGTCATCTTAGCGTTCTAGCAACATTTTAGCGCTCGCGAAACGTCGAACGCGAAGGAACCATATGGAAGTTCAATGACCCGGCTCGTTGTCGTTTGGCTTAGGTACTTTAATCTGTGGTCATTCGATCGCGCGGCACGGGAGCGGGCGGCGGCCGGCCGGCCGCCGGCCCAGCGCCGAGGGAGACGAGCGATTGACATCAGAGAGCGCGCACGTAGTTCTGTTATTTTTGAACAATTAGTAACTATTGGGACGACCCTAATTTCGTTTTTTCCTAACCGTGCTTACTTCCGAACGAATTAAAATATTAATACGTAGTATTATTACGTGTGCTGTACCCCAGATTGGGTAAGTGGTTAATTTAATACATGTTGCATAGGCTGATTACGTACTTATTGAAATCATGATTTCATTATGTAGTTTGTCCATTGAATCATATTATTAATTAATATTATTATTCATTACATGGATTGCTGTCCTTCTTAATAGCTGTAGCTTTACTGATTTTGCAAGATCATTGTAAATTGCATCATCTTTTTTTTCCATGTCATATTTTACCTCACATATTTTATAAAAAATTCTTAACGTTATAATTTGTATTTTAAATTTGAATCGTTTCTTTTGTAATCTCCGTTCTGATCGAGATCATCCACGGCTGCACTTCTACGCATTTGGTACTTTCCCTACATGCTGCAGTCATAGTGGATGATCTCGGCAATTTCGGAACCGACCATAATTGTTCCGATGGCGCGTTCCAGGGTTCAAGGTTTGGGTTGCCCTTTTGGTGGATGCTCGAGGCGCCCTATACATCGACGTGGCTGCCGACAACTCGTGGCTGCCGTCAAGCTTCATCTTGCCGTTTTCTGGACCCTGGCCGCCGTCTTTCCGCTCCGAGCCGACTACGCCTCCACTCACAGCCAGGAGAGTACCAGCCTGGGACCAAAGTACATAAGACCTTGTTTAACTAGGACTCACGCCCTCACTACCGTTACTCTCAAGGGCAAAAATATTAATTAACTTGGTAATTAAAAAATTATACTCTTACTCATAATATATTTTTTTGATCACGTGTCTCCCGGTTTCATTTCATTCTAAATCTCTAAGGACCCAGGGACCTATATACGTGACAAAGTTCACGTTCCTCAGATGATAGTTTTCAGAGCATCTCACAGTCTCTTGATGTTTCTGTAGAAACAGCGTTCGCACCATTTGCAAGGAATTTTAATGCAGTTCACATAAATTCCCAGAGCATCCCAGCACACTATCCTGACCTCCTTAGTACTTTTTCCAAAAATCTAAATATTCATGCAATCCTTGTCTCAGAATCTTTCCTTAAGCCTTGTCTCCCTTCCACCTCATACTCCTTACCTAACTTTGTCCTCATTCGGAATGATAGAACTGGCAAAGGTGGCGGTGGTGTAGCTATATATCTTAGAAATCACCTTTCCTACAAGATCCTTGATAAATCTCCTTCCGATTACACAGAATCCTCGGAACACCTATTTATAGAGGTACTGTTTGGTCATACTAAACTTTTGCTAGGAGTTTTTTATTGTCCTTCGCTACATATTGACTATTTCCATAAGTTTGAAGTTCTGCTAGAAAAAAATGTCACTAATGTAGATCACACTATCATAATGGGTGACTTTAATACCTGTCTAGTCAACAAAGACAACGTACACATGTCCCGAGCAACCAAACTCCGTTCCTTACTTAATTCCGTCAATCTTAATATCCTTCCTCTTAACCCTACACACTTCTTTCCCAATTGCGCCCCATCTTTGCTTGATCTGATTATAGTCTCTTCCTTGAATCACGTTAGTGCACATGGGCAGTTTAATGCCGAAGCCTTCTCCTACCATGACCTAATCTTCCTCTCCTATAAAATCCGTTGTCCTAAGCCCAAACCTCGTATTGTCATGCAGCGAAACTTCAACGCAATTGACCTAGATAAGCTGAAAGATGACCTTTTGGCTATCAGCTGGGAGTCGGTGTATAGTGCTTCTACTGTGGACGAAAAGATGGAAGTTCTCAATACACTTTTGTTACAGATCTTTGATTTACATGCACCTTTACGTCCTGTTAGGCTAAAACACCTGCCTGCGCCGTGGCTTACTGACGAGATAAAAGGACTTATGGCTAAAAGAAACTCAGCCAAAATCAAATTTAGAAACAGTCCTTCTGAAGTCAACCATAAAAAGTACAAGGAGCTGAGAAATAAATGCAGTAGATTGTGTAGGGATGCACAGCGACGCCACATACACTCTTCAATTAGCAATGGAGATCCCGCTAAGGTATGGTCTTTTCTAAACTCCTTAGGAATTGGTAAACCAAAGTCCTCCCCTTCTCCCTCATTTGACCTCGATGCCCTCAATCATCATTTTGCCACTACTTGTTCCATCCCGTCCTCCATTAAACAGCAGTCCATAAATGCCCTTTTGTCATCTCCCACACCTGATCCTCCGTTTTCTCCTTTTGTATTTAGAGCTGTGTCTGTGCCTGAAATTGAGAAAACGATTGCAGCTATCAAGTCTAACGCTCAGGGTGTTGATGGTATAAGCCGAAAAATGATTACCCTTACCCTCCCCGTTACACTCCCTATCCTCTCTCACATTTTTAATTTCTCCTTCAGTTCTAGTACATTTCCAAGCTGTTGGCGCAAAGCGGCAGTCATCCCTATACCAAAAATTCAGTCACCTACGTCTCCTTCTCACTTCCGGCCCATATCCATTCTTCCTTTCCTATCCAAAGTCCTCGAGCGCCTTGTATACCAACAACTAAGCTCCTTTATTAATAACAACGGTCTGCTCAGTCCTCTCCAATCTGGTTTTAGACCCGGCCACAGTACGGTTACTGCTCTAGCTAAGGTCTCTGATGATGTGCGCCGAGCCATGTCAAATCAGCAACTTACAGTGTTAGCTCTACTGGACTTTAGCAATGCTTTCAATACCGTTGACCTTGACATACTGATAGCAATGCTAGGCGCACTTCACTTCTCTGATCCTGTTCTTGAATGGTTCCGCAGCTATCTTTTTGGTAGGTCCCAATGTATAAGGGCCAATGATCAGATGTCTGGTTTCTGCAGGTTGTCTGCTGGCGTGCCTCAAGGTGGTATTTTGTCTCCCCTCCTTTTTTCCATATTCATTAATTTCCTCACTCCCCTCCTATCTTGCTTCTTCCATCTTTATGCGGATGATCTCCAAATTTACACCCATGCTCCCGCCAATGATCTTAAATCTGCCATTGTAGCAATTAATAGAGATCTTGCAACGATCCTTCGTTGGAGTCAATCTCATGGCCTAATTGTCAATCCCACCAAGTCACAAATTATAATTATCGGAGGATCTAAACAACTTAACCGGCCTGATTACAATTCTTTGCCTACCATATCTTTTGATAATGTGACACTGCCGTACAGTGGAGTTGTTAAGAACCTGGGTGTTTATTTTGACTCGGCCCTTAAATGGTCTCACCACATTTCTCAGGTTAGTCGTAAGCTCTTTGCTGCGGTGGGGTCACTTAACCGGTGGAAGAATTTACTCCCTATTAAGACTAAGGTCGAGCTTGCTCAGTCCTTACTTCTACCAATTTTAGACTATGCAGACGTTTGTTCTATTGATCTTAATGAGGAATACCTAAATAAACTAGAAAGGTTGCAAAACGTCTGCATTAGGTTCGTGTATGGGCTGCGCAAGTTTGACCATGTCTCTGAATACCGTCAGCGGCTTGGTTGGCTGCCCATCAGGCTCCGTAGGGAAGAACATGTCCTTGTGTTACTATACAATATCCTGTTTGATCCACGTACCCCCTCTTACCTTAAGGACTGTTTTTGTCTTCGTAGCAATGATCCAGGGCGTACGTTAAGATCAGCGTATAATAATAAGCTTCTTGTACCAATGGCTAAGTCCGGATACATTGCAGACTCCTTTGCTGTGAGAGCTACGCACCTGTGGAATGATCTTCCACGCGACATCCGTGATTCGAGATCACTTGCCATATTTAAATCGAATCTACATCGACATCTTTGGAACAAAGTCACACGCTAAATTTTTAAAATAGTACTAGTTAAATTATTATTATTATTATTATTATTATTATTATTATTATTATTATTTTAATATAATAAGTAGTAATGTTATAATATATATTTCTAATACACCTTAATTCCTTATTTAATAATTATTATCATCATGTACTTAAGTCTAAAAGATTAAAATATTATACTTATAGTTTAACTTATTATGTTTATTTGTCCGTAGTATAATATATATAGCCTAAACAATTATCTCAATGTAGTACATATTTTAAGTAATCCATTTATGACTTATAATTACCCTGCTATCTATTTATTTTTTGAACTCTCCTGCCTTGCAGGGTTGCCTGGAAGAGATCGCTTATAGCGATAAGGCCGCCCTTGCCCACATTAATGTTTTAGTTTTAAGTACTGTAAGTCTGATTGTATACCCATTGTTTATGTGAGCAATAAAGTGTTTATCTATCTATCTATCTATCTAAAAAGTATTAAATAATTTTTACTATCTAATAGTGCCTTTTTCCGAATTCGGCTAAACCTCAACTATTTCTATACTTAATCTTCATTATTTTGAAGTCGGTACCAGATAGCTGAATCTTCAGTCCTCTGACAGAATATTTAAAATTTTTTGAACTGGCACCGACTTCAAAATTATGAAGATTGAGTACAGAAATAGTTGAGGTTTAGCCGAATTCGGAAAACGGCACTATTAGATAGTAAAAATTATTTAATACTTTTTAGTTCATATTAATGTTATTATTGTTTTTACCTTGGAAGTCGGTTTTAATTTTTTGTTAAAAATAATAATAATTTCACTCTTTTTAGTTACACTAGTACGTAAACCTTCGCGTATATTTTACGTATTTTATTACAATTTGTTAAGTGTTGAGATTTGTAAACTTTATATTTTCTAAGAAAATTTAGTTCCGCAATTCAACAACAGATGTCGTTGTTAAGCATCTGCATCGCGGTAACGCTTACTCGACGGCATTTGATATAACTAATTCGCTACAATAGTTTTTTTCTTCTCGCTCACACTCACTGGTTGTCTTAATTGATATTACGCCAGAGGGATTAACGTCCCAGGGTAACCCTACAGAACCATAAGACCAGTTTTAGGCGTAAGACGTAGACGTCTTTTCTTTACATTAAGAGTCACAACTCACACTCACAAAATAATATATTATCAGTGAAGTGAACAGTAGTTAGTAAAGTATTCGATCTGTATAATATAAAGTAGTAAAATATTCGATCTGTCGTTTGCCGCCACGCGCCGCCCGCGCGACACCGTCGCCTCTGTAGCGCCGACCGCCGTGTATTAAACAAACAGCGGGCTGATTCTGTATCGTACATTTGTGAGTTAATAACTGAGTTAGTAACGAAACGGAGGAGTGTATAACGGAAAGTGCCACTTTTTGTATTCACTTGCATACAAAAGTGAGACTTTTCGGTTGCTCACTACTCCGTTTCGTTATTAACTCAGTGATTAACTCACAAATGTACGATACAGAATCGGCCCGCAGGTGTTGTTATGTAACAATACATAATTATTATTACGAGTTAGTATATCCATACCTATGCCTTGCAGTACTACTATCTATTCTGTGCCATGAGACATTGGTGACCTTAACACGACGTGGTAATGATGATGACGACGATGATGATGATTATGATTATGATGATGAATATTAATTGCATAGTAGCATATGCTTTCTGTTCTTAAAACAACGCCGAAACTCCCAAACGTGTATCTATAAGGAGTCAGGAGTTCTCTCAGCATCTTCGAAACCATGGTATACCTTGACCCAATATTTGACTTTTTGGTAGCATATTCTTAGTACACTTCACAAAAAACCAAAATCACCATATGTTTCCATATAAATTTCGAGGAGTTCCCTCGATTACTCATGGATCCCATCATCAGGTCACCACTTTTTCGAACATGGTACCAAATTGGAGTGAAACCTAATACAACAAAACAAAAATTTCGAAAATCGTTTCACAAACGGCGGAGTAATCGTTGATCATACAAAAATAAAAAATAAAAAAAATAAAATAAAAATATCCACAGCCGAACATAATTATAACCTCCTCGTTTTTTGGAAGTCGGTTAAAAATAAGCTTTATGTAATTTAAATATTTATATTTTAAATATTTAAAATCTAATCATCTCATTCTAACAAGTAACATATTGTAGACTTATCTATAATACTGTAATGTTGCTATTAATATAATAAATAATAAATAATAATAAACTTTTTGTTTTAGTTATATTGTTATCCTACTTAAAAACATATATCTGTATCTAACTAGTAAGACCGTTCACAATATCTTGTATTCAATTATTCTGTTACTTAGAGGTGAAAACTTGTAATTGGCTTTCTGATCCTCATATAAAATTTCCACTGATGTCACTTAGCTGTAAGTTTTCCATGTCACATAAATAAATAAATAAATAAGTAATAATTAAAGTTAAGTAACAATTAAATTAAAAAAGTTACTTAACTTTTATAATTACTCAATGTGTAATTATATCACTGATGTCACTTAGCTGTAAGTTTTCCATGTCACATAAATAAATAAATAAGTAATAATTAAAGTTAAGTAACAATTAAATTAAAAAAGTTACTTAACTTTTATAATTACTCAATGTGTAATTATAACGTAATGTGCGAGTGGAGTGCGCGTGGCGTGCGCGTATGGTGCGCGTGGCGTGCGCGTGTGGTGCGCGTGGCGTGCGCGTGGAGTGCGCGTGGAGTGCGCGTGGAGTGCGCGTGGCGTGCGAGTGGCGTGCGCGTGGCGTGCGCGTGGCGTGCGCGTGGCGTGCGCGTGGCGTGCGCGTGGCGTGCGCGTGGCGTGCGCGTGGCGTGCGCGTGGCGTGCGCGTGGCGTGCGCGTGGCGTGCGCGTGGCGTGCGCGTGGCGTGCGCGTGGCGTGCGCGTGGCGTGCGCGTGGCGTGCGCGTGGCGTGCGCGTGGCGTGCGCGTGTGGTGCGCGTGGCGTGCGCGTGGAGTGCGCGTGTGGTGCGCGTGGCGTGCGAGTGGAGTGCACGTGGCGTGCGCGTGTGGTGCACGTGGCGTGCGCGTGTGGTGCGCGTGGCGTGCGCGTGGAATGCGCGTGGCGTGCGCGTGGAGTGCGCATGGCGTGCGCGTGGAGTGCACGTGGCGTGCGCGTGTCTTGCGCGTGGCGTGCGCGTGGAGTGCGCGTGGCGTGCGCGTGTGGTGCGCGTGGCGTGCGCGTGGAGTGCGCGTGGCGTGCGCGTGGCGTGCGCGTGGCGTGCGCGTGGCGTGCGCGTGGAGTGCACGTGGCGTGCGCGTGTGGTGCACGTGGCGTGCGCGTGTGGTGCGCGTGGCGTGCGCGTGGAATGCGCGTGGCGTGCGCGTGGAGTGCGCATGGCGTGCGCGTGGAGTGCGCGTGGCGTGCGCGTGTCTTGCGCGTGGCGTGCGCGTGGAGTGCGCGTGGCGTGCGCGTGTGGTGCGCGTGGCGTGCGCGTGGCGTGCGCGTGGCGTGCGCGTGGCGTGCGCGTGGCGTGCGCGTGTGGTGCGCGTGGCATGCGCGTGGAGTGCGCGTGTGGTGCGCGTGGCGTGCGCGTGGAGTGCACGTGGCGTGCGCGTGTGGTGCGCGTGGCGTGCGCGTGGAATGCGCGTGGCGTGCGCGTGGCGTGCGCGTGGCGTGCGCGTGGCGTGCGCGTGGCGTGCGCGTGGCGTGCGCGTGGCGTGCGCGTGGCGTGCGCGTGGCGTGCGCGTGGCGTGCGCGTGGCGTGCGCGGGTGGAATTCGATAAATGCAATTTAAGATCTATTGATGTGCCTTTAAGACTTAAATATTACTTAGCTTTAAGTAATATTTAAAGATAAGTAATACTTAAAGTTAAGTAACAATTAAAATTAAGTAATAATTAAAGTTAAATAATAATAAAAGTTAGGTAATACTTAAAGTAAAGTAATAATTAAAGTTAAGTAGGTAACAATTAAAGTATTACTTAACTAGGTTCGTGTACCGAGCGGTGTGCCTCAAGGCTCGCTACTCGGGCCTTTATTATTTATAATCTACGTAAACGACATTGCTTCCTGCTTAAAGTTCGCAAAACTTTTATGTTTTGCGGACGATATGAAAATTTACGCTATAATAAAATCATCTGAAGATGCTCGTAACTTTCAATTAGACCTTTCCAACCTTGAAAACTATTGCAAAATGTTCAATAATAACGTATACTCGGAAACGCTTTGCCATAAACGAGAATTCTTCATTAGGAGGCCAAATCTTATCTAGGTCAAGCTGTGTTCGTGATTTAGGTGTACATCACGATTGCAAACTAATTTTTGATACTCAGATCGAGGCGATTATTAATAAAGCTTCCAAGGCCTTGGGGTTTGTGATGCGTATGTCGGAATGTTTTACTGAAGCGAAAACCTTGAAAATTTTGTATTGAAGTTTACGAGAAGTTAGAAACACTAAAAATAGAGTAAAACACTAAATAAAAACAATAATAACATTAATATGAACTAAAATATCTTTAATATGAACTAAACTATCTTTTTGGCGGGTAGTTGTAAAGTGAACAGCAATATTGAGCAGCTCTCTATTTTACTTAATTTAAAAATATTAATTGTATCTTTTTTTTTGCGCTAATCATATGTTGCTTGTTTATGCATAAATAGTGCTACTTGCCTGCAGTGTTTTTCTCATTTTTAACAACATACATATTGAATTTTTACTTTCATAATGGACTACGCACAAGTGCAATCGAATATGGAGGACATGATTAAGATGTTTCACTCAAAGATGGCTGAGTTTCAAGCAGAATTACATCAGGCCACTTCACGTAAGCCACCTAACACCATTGCCGCATTGAACACTGACTTTCAAGCATTTAAATCCTTTGTTTGCGGTGCACTCAATATCCTTCGAGCCGAGGTGGATGCTTTGGCCAGAGGACTGAACCGTATGGAGACACACTCTCGTCGAAAAATGCTGCTTATTCATGGTGTTCCTGAGGCCAAGGATGAGGAAACCAGTAATGTTGTAGTTAAAACTTTGACCACTAAATGTAATCTTGTTGACATTACTCCTAACAAAATCCGTTCTTGTCATCGTATGGGGAAGCTTAAAAATGATAGTGGTAACCCTAAACCACGGCCTGTTATAGTGAAATTTAATGAAAAATCACTCCGTGATCGTGTATGGAACGCTAAGAAGGCATTGAAAGGAACGAAAGTCACCCTCTCAGAGTTCCTCACTAAGCAGCGCCACAACATCTTCATGGCAGCCAGAGACTTTTTCGGCATCTCATCGTGCTGGACTCGTGACGGTGGTATTTATATAAAAGGTCCAGATGGCTCAAGGCACAAAGTTGAAACATTGGCTGAGCTTCAGGAACTGCAGAACAAACATCATTAATCATAATATGTAGGTGAACCAAATTTTGTGTCGTTCAACCCACATAACTGTCGATATGTGATATCGACCTACCAGCTATTTGTTTCACATAATTTGCATGTTTATATTTTGTGGGTCTATACTTTTTATCCATATAACTTATTTTGTTTGTTTAGTGTTTACCTCCGTTAAATACCTATTTTCTACTGTGAACTGTGATGACAGTTCACAGTAGAAAATAGGTATTTAACGGAGGTAAACACTAAACAAACAAAGTAAGTAGTAATGACAATCTAAAAGTGTCAGGTTGTCAAATGTCAGCTGACAGATGTGTCAGCTGACATTTGACAACCTGACACTTTTAGATTGTCATTACTTCTTCTTTTTGTTATGGTGTCCAGAGTGAGTTGCCATAGATGTCATCAGTCATATTTTTTAATTTTTTTTTTTAAATTATTTTTTATGCTGATAAATATGCTGTAAGTCAGTTGTAACTGTGACACTAATAATGAGGTTGCACTTTTCTCTTGTCGCTAGGAATGCATGTGTTTTGGGAATTCCTAACGCATACATTAGTAAGTTTTGTAATTATTTAATTTTTCTTTAGAATTCGTATTGACTCAAAATATAATTATATATTATGTACCTTTATTAATTGCAATAAAGTTTTGTATGTTTTTATTTTATAATTTTAAAACAAGCACTGTAGGCAGGCAGAGTGAAATAATAAACTTTATTTATATTTATCTTTATATATATATTGGCTCATAAATACTTATTTGCTTTTAAAATTATAATATTATCACTATAATATTATTATTGTTTAGGTATAAGTAGATTTTATTTAATAAAATTATTACCATGCAAGTTAATAATAGCGATGACGACCTTCCGGATGATGACTTTCTTTCTTTAAGTTGTAACGTTGTCGTTCCAAAATTAACATATTACCTTTTTTAAATCAAATAAATATAAATAAAAAAAAAAACATAATTTAACATAACGGAAAATGCAAACGTCATCTTAGCGTTCTAGCAACATTTTAGCGCTCGCGAAACGTCGAACGCGAAGGAACCATATGGAAGTTCAATGACCCGGCTCGTTGTCGTTTGGCTTAGGTACTTTAATCTGTGGTCATTCGATCGCGCGGCACGGGAGCGGGCGGCGGCCGGCCGGCCGCCGGCCCAGCGCCGAGGGAGACGAGCGATTGACATCAGAGAGCGCGCACGTAGTTCTGTTATTTTTGAACAATTAGTAACTATTGGGACGACCCTAATTTCGTTTTTTCCTAACCGTGCTTACTTCCGAACGAATTAAAATATTAATACGTAGTATTATTACGTGTGCTGTACCCCAGATTGGGTAAGTGGTTAATTTAATACATGTTGCATAGGCTGATTACGTACTTATTGAAATCATGATTTCATTATGTAGTTTGTCCATTGAATCATATTATTAATTAATATTATTATTCATTACATGGATTGCTGTCCTTCTTAATAGCTGTAGCTTTACTGATTTTGCAAGATCATTGTAAATTGCATCATCTTTTTTTTCCATGTCATATTTTACCTCACATATTTTATAAAAAATTCTTAACGTTATAATTTGTATTTTAAATTTGAATCGTTTCTTTTGTAATCTCCGTTCTGATCGAGATCATCCACGGCTGCACTTCTACGCATTTGGTACTTTCCCTACATGCTGCAGTCATAGTGGATGATCTCGGCAATTTCGGAACCGACCATAATTGTTCCGATGGCGCGTTCCAGGGTTCAAGGTTTGGGTTGCCCTTTTGGTGGATGCTCGAGGCGCCCTATACATCGACGTGGCTGCCGACAACTCGTGGCTGCCGTCAAGCTTCATCTTGCCGTTTTCTGGACCCTGGCCGCCGTCTTTCCGCTCCGAGCCGACTACGCCTCCACTCACAGCCAGGAGAGTACCAGCCTGGGACCAAAGTACATAAGACCTTGTTTAACTAGGACTCACGCCCTCACTACCGTTACTCTCAAGGGCAAAAATATTAATTAACTTGGTAATTAAAAAATTATACTCTTACTCATAATATATTTTTTTGATCACGTGTCTCCCGGTTTCATTTCATTCTAAATCTCTAAGGACCCAGGGACCTATATACGTGACAAAGTTCACGTTCCTCAGATGATAGTTTTCAGAGCATCTCACAGTCTCTTGATGTTTCTGTAGAAACAGCGTTCGCACCATTTGCAAGGAATTTTAATGCAGTTCACATAAATTCCCAGAGCATCCCAGCACACTATCCTGACCTCCTTAGTACTTTTTCCAAAAATCTAAATATTCATGCAATCCTTGTCTCAGAATCTTTCCTTAAGCCTTGTCTCCCTTCCACCTCATACTCCTTACCTAACTTTGTCCTCATTCGGAATGATAGAACTGGCAAAGGTGGCGGTGGTGTAGCTATATATCTTAGAAATCACCTTTCCTACAAGATCCTTGATAAATCTCCTTCCGATTACACAGAATCCTCGGAACACCTATTTATAGAGGTACTGTTTGGTCATACTAAACTTTTGCTAGGAGTTTTTTATTGTCCTTCGCTACATATTGACTATTTCCATAAGTTTGAAGTTCTGCTAGAAAAAAATGTCACTAATGTAGATCACACTATCATAATGGGTGACTTTAATACCTGTCTAGTCAACAAAGACAACGTACACATGTCCCGAGCAACCAAACTCCGTTCCTTACTTAATTCCGTCAATCTTAATATCCTTCCTCTTAACCCTACACACTTCTTTCCCAATTGCGCCCCATCTTTGCTTGATCTGATTATAGTCTCTTCCTTGAATCACGTTAGTGCACATGGGCAGTTTAATGCCGAAGCCTTCTCCTACCATGACCTAATCTTCCTCTCCTATAAAATCCGTTGTCCTAAGCCCAAACCTCGTATTGTCATGCAGCGAAACTTCAACGCAATTGACCTAGATAAGCTGAAAGATGACCTTTTGGCTATCAGCTGGGAGTCGGTGTATAGTGCTTCTACTGTGGACGAAAAGATGGAAGTTCTCAATACACTTTTGTTACAGATCTTTGATTTACATGCACCTTTACGTCCTGTTAGGCTAAAACACCTGCCTGCGCCGTGGCTTACTGACGAGATAAAAGGACTTATGGCTAAAAGAAACTCAGCCAAAATCAAATTTAGAAACAGTCCTTCTGAAGTCAACCATAAAAAGTACAAGGAGCTGAGAAATAAATGCAGTAGATTGTGTAGGGATGCACAGCGACGCCACATACACTCTTCAATTAGCAATGGAGATCCCGCTAAGGTATGGTCTTTTCTAAACTCCTTAGGAATTGGTAAACCAAAGTCCTCCCCTTCTCCCTCATTTGACCTCGATGCCCTCAATCATCATTTTGCCACTACTTGTTCCATCCCGTCCTCCATTAAACAGCAGTCCATAAATGCCCTTTTGTCATCTCCCACACCTGATCCTCCGTTTTCTCCTTTTGTATTTAGAGCTGTGTCTGTGCCTGAAATTGAGAAAACGATTGCAGCTATCAAGTCTAACGCTCAGGGTGTTGATGGTATAAGCCGAAAAATGATTACCCTTACCCTCCCCGTTACACTCCCTATCCTCTCTCACATTTTTAATTTCTCCTTCAGTTCTAGTACATTTCCAAGCTGTTGGCGCAAAGCGGCAGTCATCCCTATACCAAAAATTCAGTCACCTACGTCTCCTTCTCACTTCCGGCCCATATCCATTCTTCCTTTCCTATCCAAAGTCCTCGAGCGCCTTGTATACCAACAACTAAGCTCCTTTATTAATAACAACGGTCTGCTCAGTCCTCTCCAATCTGGTTTTAGACCCGGCCACAGTACGGTTACTGCTCTAGCTAAGGTCTCTGATGATGTGCGCCGAGCCATGTCAAATCAGCAACTTACAGTGTTAGCTCTACTGGACTTTAGCAATGCTTTCAATACCGTTGACCTTGACATACTGATAGCAATGCTAGGCGCACTTCACTTCTCTGATCCTGTTCTTGAATGGTTCCGCAGCTATCTTTTTGGTAGGTCCCAATGTATAAGGGCCAATGATCAGATGTCTGGTTTCTGCAGGTTGTCTGCTGGCGTGCCTCAAGGTGGTATTTTGTCTCCCCTCCTTTTTTCCATATTCATTAATTTCCTCACTCCCCTCCTATCTTGCTTCTTCCATCTTTATGCGGATGATCTCCAAATTTACACCCATGCTCCCGCCAATGATCTTAAATCTGCCATTGTAGCAATTAATAGAGATCTTGCAACGATCCTTCGTTGGAGTCAATCTCATGGCCTAATTGTCAATCCCACCAAGTCACAAATTATAATTATCGGAGGATCTAAACAACTTAACCGGCCTGATTACAATTCTTTGCCTACCATATCTTTTGATAATGTGACACTGCCGTACAGTGGAGTTGTTAAGAACCTGGGTGTTTATTTTGACTCGGCCCTTAAATGGTCTCACCACATTTCTCAGGTTAGTCGTAAGCTCTTTGCAGCGGTGGGGTCACTTAACCGGTGGAAGAATTTACTCCCTATTAAGACTAAGGTCGAGCTTGCTCAGTCCTTACTTCTACCAATTTTAGACTATGCAGACGTTTGTTCTATTGATCTTAATGAGGAATACCTAAATAAACTAGAAAGGTTGCAAAACGTCTGCATTAGGTTCGTGTATGGGCTGCGCAAGTTTGACCATGTCTCTGAATACCGTCAGCGGCTTGGTTGGCTGCCCATCAGGCTCCGTAGGGAAGAACATGTCCTTGTGTTACTATACAATATCCTGTTTGATCCACGTACCCCCTCTTACCTTAAGGACTGTTTTTGTCTTCGTAGCAATGATCCAGGGCGTACGTTAAGATCAGCGTATAATAATAAGCTTCTTGTACCAATAGCTAAGTCCGGATACATTGCAGACTCCTTTGCTGTGAGAGCTACGCACCTGTGGAATGATCTTCCACGCGACATCCGTGATTCGAGATCACTTGCCATATTTAAATCGAATCTACATCGACATCTTTGGAACAAAGTCACACGCAAAATTTTTAAAATAGTACTAGTTAAATTATTATTATTATTATTATTATTATTATTTTAATATAATAAGTAGTAATGTTATAATATATATTTCTAATACACCTTAATTCCTTATTTAATAATTATTATCATCATGTACTTAAGTCTAAAAGATTAAAATATTATACTTATAGTTTAACTTATTATGTTTATTTGTCCGTAGTATAATATATATAGCCTAAACAATTATCTCAATGTAGTACATATTTTAAGTAATCCATTTATGACTTATAATTACCCTGCTATCTATTTATTTTTTGAACTCTCCTGCCTTGCAGGGTTGCCTGGAAGAGATCGCTTATAGCGATAAGGCCGCCCTTGCCCACATTAATGTTTTAGTTTTAAGTACTGTAAGTCTGATTGTATACCCATTGTTTATGTGAGCAATAAAGTGTTTATCTATCTATCTATCTATCTAAAAAGTATTAAATAATTTTTACTATCTAATAGTGCCTTTTTCCGAATTCGGCTAAACCTCAACTATTTCTATACTTAATCTTCATTATTTTGAAGTCGGTACCAGATAGCTGAATCTTCAGTCCTCTGACAGAATATTTAAAATTTTTTGAACTGGCACCGACTTCAAAATTATGAAGATTGAGTACAGAAATAGTTGAGGTTTAGCCGAATTCGGAAAACGGCACTATTAGATAGTAAAAATTATTTAATACTTTTTAGTTCATATTAATGTTATTATTGTTTTTACCTTGGAAGTCGGTTTTAATTTTTTGTTAAAAATAATAATAATTTCACTCTTTTTAGTTACACTAGTACGTAAACCTTCGCGTATATTTTACGTATTTTATTACAATTTGTTAAGTGTTGAGATTTGTAAACTTTATATTTTCTAAGAAAATTTAGTTCCGCAATTCAACAACAGATGTCGTTGTTAAGCATCTGCATCGCGGTAACGCTTACTCGACGGCATTTGATATAACTAATTCGCTACAATAGTTTTTTTCTTCTCGCTCACACTCACTGGTTGTCTTAATTGATATTACGCCAGAGGGATTAACGTCCCAGGGTAACCCTACAGAACCATAAGACCAGTTTTAGGCGTAAGACGTAGACGTCTTTTCTTTACATTAAGAGTCACAACTCACACTCACAAAATAATATATTATCAGTGAAGTGAACAGTAGTTAGTAAAGTATTCGATCTGTATAATATAAAGTAGTAAAATATTCGATCTGTCGTTTGCCGCCACGCGCCGCCCGCGCGACACCGTCGCCTCTGTAGCGCCGACCGCCGTGTATTAAACAAACAGCGGGCTGATTCTGTATCGTACATTTGTGAGTTAATAACTGAGTTAGTAACGAAACGGAGGAGTGTATAACGGAAAGTGCCACTTTTTGTATTCACTTGCATACAAAAGTGAGACTTTTCGGTTGCTCACTACTCCGTTTCGTTATTAACTCAGTGATTAACTCACAAATGTACGATACAGAATCGGCCCGCAGGTGTTGTTATGTAACAATACATAATTATTATTACGAGTTAGTATATCCATACCTATGCCTTGCAGTACTACTATCTATTCTGTGCCATGAGACATTGGTGACCTTAACACGACGTGGTAATGATGATGACGACGATGATGATGATTATGATTATGATGATGAATATTAATTGCATAGTAGCATATGCTTTCTGTTCTTAAAACAACGCCGAAACTCCCAAACGTGTATCTATAAGGAGTCAGGAGTTCTCTCAGCATCTTCAAAACCATGGTATACCTTGACCCAATATTTGACTTTTTGGTAGCATATTCTTAGTACACTTCACATAAAACCAAAATCACCATATGTTTCCATATAAATTTCGAGGAGTTCCCTCGATTACTCATGGATCCCATCATCAGGTCACCACTTTTTCGAACATGGTACCAAATTGGAGTGAAACCTAATACAACAAAACAAAAATTTCGAAAATCGTTTCACAAACGGCGGAGTAATCGTTGATCATACAAAAATAAAAAATAAAAAAAATAAAATAAAAATATCCACAGCCGAACATAATTATAACCTCCTCGTTTTTTGGAAGTCGGTTAAAAATAAGCTTTATGTAATTTAAATATTTATATTTTAAATATTTAAAATCTAATCATCTCATTCTAACAAGTAACATATTGTAGACTTATCTATAATACTGTAATGTTGCTATTAATATAATAAATAATAAATAATAATAAACTTTTTGTTTTAGTTATATTGTTATCCTACTTAAAAACATATATCTGTATCTAACTAGTAAGACCGTTCACAATATCTTGTATTCAATTATTCTGTTACTTAGAGGTGAAAACTTGTAATTGGCTTTCTGATCCTCATATAAAATTTCCACTGATGTCACTTAGCTGTAAGTTTTCCATGTCACATAAATAAATAAATAAGTAATAATTAAAGTTAAGTAACAATTAAATTAAAAAAGTTACTTAACTTTTATAATTACTCAATGTGTAATTATAACGTAATGTGCGAGTGGAGTGCGCGTGGCGTGCGCGTGTGGTGCGCGTGGCGTGCGCGTGTGGTGCGCGTGGCGTGCGCGTGGAGTGCGCGTGGAGTGCGCGTGGAGTGCGCGTGGCGTGCGAGTGGCGTGCGCGTGGCGTGCGCGTGGCGTGCGCGTGGCGTGCGCGTGGCGTGCGCGTGGCGTGCGCGTGGCGTGCGCGTGGCGTGCGCGTGGCGTGCGCGTGTGGTGCGCGTGGCATGCGCGTGGAGTGCGCGTGTGGTGCGCGTGGCGTGCGCGTGGAGTGCACGTGGCGTGCGCGTGTGGTGCACGTGGCGTGCGCGTGTGGTGCGCGTGGCGTGCGCGTGGAATGCGCGTGGCGTGCGCGTGGAGTGCACGTGGCGTGCGCGTGTGGTGCACGTGGCGTGCGCGTGTGGTGCGCGTGGCGTGCGCGTGGAATGCGCGTGGCGTGCGCGTGGAGTGCGCATGGCGTGCGCGTGGAGTGCGCGTGGCGTGCGCGTGGCGTGCGCGTGGAGTGCGCGTGGCGTGCGCGGGTGGAATTCGATAAATGCAATTTAAGATCTATTGATGTGCCTTTAAGACTTAAATATTACTTAGCTTTAAGTAATATTTAAAGATAAGTAATACTTAAAGTTAAGTAACAATTAAAATTAAGTAATAATTAAAGTTAAATAATAATAAAAGTTAGGTAATACTTAAAGTAAAGTAATAATTAAAGTTAAGTAGGTAACAATTAAAGTATTACTTAACTGGGTTCGTGTACCGAGCGGTGTGCCTCAAGGCTCGCTACTCGGGCCTTTATTATTTATAATCTACGTAAACGACATTGCTTCCTGCTTAAAGTTCGCAAAACTTTTATGTTTTGCGGACGATATGAAAATTTACGCTATAATAAAATCATCTGAAGATGCTCGTAACTTTCAATTAGACCTTTCCAACCTTGAAAACTATTGCAAAATGTTCAATAATAACGTATACTCGGAAACGCTTTGCCATAAACGAGAATTCTTCATTAGGAGGCCAAATCTTATCTAGGTCAAGCTGTGTTCGTGATTTAGGTGTACATCACGATTGCAAACTAATTTTTGATACTCAGATCGAGGCGATTATTAAGGCGTATAGAGTCGTGAAATGGTCATTTTGTTTTTGTAACTACTCATTCATTTCTGGCAGGAAAAAGTTGAAAAAAATATATGTGAAAGATCAGTTCAACAACTAATATATCAACATTTTTTTTCTGCTTTATGTCTTACCCTTGCTTCAATAAAAAAATAATACGTGACATCGATTTTCGATTTGAAATCGGGACTCCTCCTAAACGGCTGTGATATACGGTATTTTTTTTTGCGTAGATATATTTAGAATCTGTTTTTCTTGAATATCAGCATTTTTTATAAAAATCAAACAATATTTTCTTTGAAAAGATATCGAAAAACAGTATTTCCGAACGATTTGGTTCAAAGGTGGTCTGCGCGGGCGCGGGCGGCAGTCGTCCGCTAGCATTCAGACGGGGAGGCTGTGTCACTGGTTGCTAAATCTTGCGCCTGTGTGTGTGCTATCGAGCGTCTGTTTGTGTGCATTAGATCACTACAATATTTGCATGTGTGTTTATGTAGAGTAGTTAGACTTAGAGTACAATCAACGTAAAAAGGTTGTAATGTGGTTCGCGCATGGACGCTCTTATGAAGAGTACCTAAATTGTTATTTACTTCATGATTATTTTTAGTTAAATAATATAATATCTAATATAATATCTATGTACGCTCACACCACGTCAGTCTGGCCCCGTGCTAAGTACCTAAAGGACTTGTGTTACGGGTACCAGACAACGGAAATATATTTAATACTTTTATAGTATACATAATATATTTAAGATTTTTATTATATCATACACATATTTAATACACATCCATGACCCAGGAACATTAGAAAACTTTTTGTTCCGTCGGCGGGATTCGAACCCGCGACCCCCGGCTTGAGTTGCCACACACTCTAACCATTGAGCCACGGAGGTCGTCAAAATTATAAGTTGATTGTTCCACGCGTATAGACGTTATAGTATTAATATTTTAAGTATTTAAATAAAACAAGTGTATAGGTGTATGGACGCTCTTATGAACAGTACCTAAATTGTTATTTACTTCATGATTTTTGCAATTCGCGTTTTTAAGATTCAAACTGTTACTGTAGATTATCATTAAACATGAACACAGTTATTGGTTGATTTGTAAAGCCTAATGTAAATTTAAAATTGTGTTATATCATCCAAACGGCCTACCGTTTGGATGATATAACACAATTTTAAATATTTTCAATATTTTCGCCAAAATTACAAGATGACCGTTTTTACGCTCTGTCAATTCAAGACTCTGTCAATTCAAGACGAGTCTTGAATTGTCAGCGTAAAAACGGGTAAGTCGTACGTGTCCGTTTTTACGTTGGAAGAATAAAAATATTATATTAGGTCCTAAATTCATTCAACATTTTATAACATTAATCTTATTGTCATAGATTGTAATATTTATGTAATAGAAATTTTGGCTCTTCAGTAAGAAAAACTAAAAACACAGACATATTTTTCTATACGCTGCTAATTTATGAAATTTTTTCTATGTTATAATGAACGAATAAAAAGACACGTCATCAATAACTATAGGTCCATAGTGAAAAATTCTAATAAAATGTGATTGTTTGATAAGTTAAACTGTATAGTTTTCAAAAGTCTACAAATGTTAGTATAAAATATGTATTCACTAATTATTCTGTTTTCACTAAAGGGTAAAACTAAACATCATAATGTTGAAGTTGCCTTTTTCTTCTTATTGGTCTTTTCGGATACGTCTTGAGCAAGGTAAATTTTTACTGACTCTTAAGAATTTATGAAGGTCATAATTTTAACCGACTTCCAAAAAACGAGGAGGTTATATTATGTTTGACTGTAGATATTTTTTTATTTTTTATTTTTGTATGTTCAACGATTACTCCGCCGTTTGTGAACCGATTTTCGAAATTTTTGTTGATTTCGTGCAGGGGTACGATAGACTCGATCGAAACCTTATGTAAATAATAAAAAATATTGATTTCGAGTCGACAACTTATATCCGCAAAATTCGTATTATGGAGTATTTCGTTAAATTCTAATGGCACTGACAAACAAACTTCACGCACCATCTTGCTGTAAACTGACACATGCCGCATCATGTGTCATTGACGTAAAGACAGAGTTGCCAGAATAATAAAAGGCGCACCCTTTTTTTGTAGTTCCCAGTATTACATGCCTATGTCGTTATAAAAAATAGAAGTATAAAGTTTTAGCTGATGAATCCTGATGTATTTATTTTGTATTTCCATTGGCTCATAAATCATAATACGTATGCAAAGTTTAGAATAATTATTAATTCATCATGCAAAGAAGCCTCAGGCCTCAGCCTCCGTCGCAGCTATTATATAACGTCGCAGATTATTTATAACACTTAAATATTCATATTAGTCCAAATTTGATTGAATGTGTGGCACTAGTCCCACTAAAAACGAACAAAAATCTTATAATAACTGAACGTAAATGATAACAAGTCTATAAATAATTCTCTACCTTAGAGGTAGAAACGGACAAGTACGACATGACGCGGAACGGCGCGTAATTTCCAACGCGGTACAAGACGGTAAGTATAGATGTCCGCATCTACAACAGTAAAATCTTATTAGATTTTGCTGTGGTAGATGCGGTAGTTTTATTAAACTCCCAACTTGTCGTCGTTTAGTGTTTACGTCTTTTTATCTTCGGAATTACTTGTGATAGAAAAAAAAATGTAGGAATATGCGTCTCATTATAATATTATGGAAGTGCATGATGCAATAAAAAAATTGCTATTATGGACATGACCTTTTATACGTAGGGACCGTCGATAGAAATACGTCGTTACATACGTCTTTAAAAAAACGCGATTGCCTAGCAAATAAACAAAGGACTACCTGTTTAATTAATATATCGAAGAATGAAGCGAAGAAATATAATTAATGTTAAAAAAGAAAAAAAAAATCCCAGTTTTCAATCAACAAAAACCCGAAAACCCGGGTTTTAAAAATTGGGCCCGGGTTGCGATGCCCTAGCTTAGGCAAGACAAGCACGGACCTAACTAAGACAGCCAAGACTTGAAAAATTATCTAGATACCTACTGATTAATTTTTCATTTTTTTTCAGTGCCTCTTAATAAATTAGACATAAATATCATACTTGATACTAAGCGTAAATCGTAATTCGTGTAGCATTAAACGTATTAAAGTCATTCGTCAAACATCTATTTATTCACAATAGTAATTCATTTTCATATAAATTGCACATTTTTAAAGCAAGTAGTAGGTAGGTAGTGGATTCGAGTAAAATAGGCAGTGATAAGTCAGGAGTGCTTCTGTTCGTCATACGCACGCTTAATCTATGTACGATGTTTTCGTGCGGGGAGTGCAGAGCAGGGGGACCTAAGCCACGCCCAAACGTCCAAGGTTATCGACGACTCTATGCGCCTTAATAAAGCTTCCAAGGCCTTGGGGTTTGTGATGAGTATGTCGGAATGTTTTACTGAAGCGAAAACCTTGAAAATTTTGTATTGAAGTTTACGAGAAGTTAGAAACACTAAAAATAGAGTAAAACACTAAATAAAAACAATAATAACATTAATATGAACTAAAATATCTTTAATATGAACTAAACTATCTTTTTGGCGGGTAGTTGTAAAGTGAACAGCAATATTGAGCAGCTCTCTATTTTACTTAATTTAAAAATATTAATTGTATCTTTTTTTTGCGCTAATCATATGTTGCTTGTTTATGCATAAATAGTGCTACTTGCCTGCAGTGTTTTTCTCATTTTTAACAACATACATATTGAATTTTTACTTTCATAATGGACTACGCACAAGTGCAATCGAATATGGAGGACATGATTAAGATGTTTCACTCAAAGATGGCTGAGTTTCAAGCAGAATTACATCAGGCCACTTCACGTAAGCCACCTAACACCATTGCCGCATTGAACACTGACTTTCAAGCATTTAAATCCTTTGTTTGCGGTGCACTCAATATCCTTCGAGCCGAGGTGGATGCTTTGGCCAGAGGACTGAACCGTATGGAGACACACTCTCGTCGAAAAATGCTGCTTATTCATGGTGTTCCTGAGGCCAAGGATGAGGAAACCAGTAATGTTGTAGTTAAAACTTTGACCACTAAATGTAATCTTGTTGACATTACTCCTAACAAAATCCGTTCTTGTCATCGTATGGGGAAGCTTAAAAATGATAGTGGTAACCCTAAACCACGGCCTGTTATAGTGAAATTTAATGAAAAATCACTCCGTGATCGTGTATGGAACGCTAAGAAGGCATTGAAAGGAACGAAAGTCACCCTCTCAGAGTTCCTCACTAAGCAGCGCCACAACATCTTCATGGCAGCCAGAGACTTTTTCGGCATCTCATCGTGCTGGACTCGTGACGGTGGTATTTATATAAAAGGTCCAGATGGCTCAAGGCACAAAGTTGAAACATTGGCTGAGCTTCAGGAACTGCAGAACAAACATCATTAATCATAATATGTAGGTGAACCAAATTTTGTGTCGTTCAACCCACATAACTGTCGATATGTGATATCGACCTACCAGCTATTTGTTTCACATAATTTGCATGTTTATATTTTGTGGGTCTATACTTTTTATCCATATAACTTATTTTGTTTGTTTAGTGTTTACCTCCGTTAAATACCTATTTTCTACTGTGAACTGTCATCACAGTTCACAGTAGAAAATAGGTATTTAACGGAGGTAAACACTAAACAAACAAAGTAAGTAGTAATGACAATCTAAAAGTGTCAGGTTGTCAAATGTCAGCTGACAGATGTGTCAGCTGACATTTGACAACCTGACACTTTTAGATTGTCATTACTTCTTCTTTTTGTTATGGTGTCCAGAGTGAGTTGCCATAGATGTCATCAGTCATATTTTTTAAATTTTTTTTTTAAATTATTTTTTATGCTGATAAATATGCTGTAAGTCAGTTGTAACTGTGACACTAATAATGAGGTTGCACTTTTCTCTTGTCGCTAGGAATGCATGTGTTTTGGGAATTCCTAACGCATACATTAGTAAGTTTTGTAATTATTTAATTTTTCTTTAGAATTCGTATTGACTCAAAATATAATTATATATTATGTACCTTTATTAATTGCAATAAAGTTTTGTATGTTTTTATTTTATAATTTTAAAACAAGCACTGTAGGCAGGCAGAGTGAAATAATAAACTTTATTTATATTTATCTTTATATATATATTGGCTCATAAATACTTATTTGCTTTTAAAATTATAATATTATCACTATAATATTATTATTGTTTAGGTATAAGTAGATTTTATTTAATAAAATTATTACCATGCAAGTTAATAATAGCGATTACGACCTTCCGGATGATGACTTTCTTTCTTTAAGTTGTAACGTTGTCGTTCCAAAATTAACATATTACCTTTTTTAAATCAAATAAATATAAATAAAAAAAAAAAACATAATTTAACATAACGGAAAATGCAAACGTCATCTTAGCGTTCTAGCAACATTTTAGCGCTCGCGAAACGTCGAACGCGAAGGAACCATATGGAAGTTCAATGACCCGGCTCGTTGTCGTTTGGCTTAGGTACTTTAATCTGTGGTCATTCGATCGCGCGGCACGGGAGCGGGCGGCGGCCGGCCGGCCGCCGGCCCAGCGCCGAGGGAGACGAGCGATTGACATCAGAGAGCGCGCACGTAGTTCTGTTATTTTTGAACAATTAGTAACTATTGGGACGACCCTAATTTCGTTTTTTCCTAACCGTGCTTACTTCCGAACGAATTAAAATATTAATACGTAGTATTATTACGTGTGCTGTACCCCAGATTGGGTAAGTGGTTAATTTAATACATGTTGCATAGGCTGATTACGTACTTATTGAAATCATGATTTCATTATGTAGTTTGTCCATTGAATCATATTATTAATTAATATTATTATTCATTACATGGATTGCTGTCCTTCTTAATAGCTGTAGCTTTACTGATTTTGCAAGATCATTGTAAATTGCATCATCTTTTTTTTCCATGTCATATTTTACCTCACATATTTTATAAAAAATTCTTAACGTTATAATTTGTATTTTAAATTTGAATCGTTTCTTTTGTAATCTCCGTTCTGATCGAGATCATCCACGGCTGCACTTCTACGCATTTGGTACTTTCCCTACATGCTGCAGTCATAGTGGATGATCTCGGCAATTTCGGAACCGACCATAATTGTTCCGATGGCGCGTTCCAGGGTTCAAGGTTTGGGTTGCCCTTTTGGTGGATGCTCGAGGCGCCCTATACATCGACGTGGCTGCCGACAACTCGTGGCTGCCGTCAAGCTTCATCTTGCCGTTTTCTGGACCCTGGCCGCCGTCTTTCCGCTCCGAGCCGACTACGCCTCCACTCACAGCCAGGAGAGTACCAGCCTGGGACCAAAGTACATAAGACCTTGTTTAACTAGGACTCACGCCCTCACTACCGTTACTCTCAAGGGCAAAAATATTAATTAACTTGGTAATTAAAAAATTATACTCTTACTCATAATATATTTTTTTGATCACGTGTCTCCCGGTTTCATTTCATTCTAAATCTCTAAGGACCCAGGGACCTATATACGTGACAAAGTTCACGTTCCTCAGATGATAGTTTTCAGAGCATCTCACAGTCTCTTGATGTTTCTGTAGAAACAGCGTTCGCACCATTTGCAAGGAATTTTAATGCAGTTCACATAAATTCCCAGAGCATCCCAGCACACTATCCTGACCTCCTTAGTACTTTTTCCAAAAATCTAAATATTCATGCAATCCTTGTCTCAGAATCTTTCCTTAAGCCTTGTCTCCCTTCCACCTCATACTCCTTACCTAACTTTGTCCTCATTCGGAATGATAGAACTGGCAAAGGTGGCGGTGGTGTAGCTATATATCTTAGAAATCACCTTTCCTACAAGATCCTTGATAAATCTCCTTCCGATTACACAGAATCCTCGGAACACCTATTTATAGAGGTACTGTTTGGTCATACTAAACTTTTGCTAGGAGTTTTTTATTGTCCTTCGCTACATATTGACTATTTCCATAAGTTTGAAGTTCTGCTAGAAAAAAATGTCACTAATGTAGATCACACTATCATAATGGGTGACTTTAATACCTGTCTAGTCAACAAAGACAACGTACACATGTCCCGAGCAACCAAACTCCGTTCCTTACTTAATTCCGTCAATCTTAATATCCTTCCTCTTAACCCTACACACTTCTTTCCCAATTGCGCCCCATCTTTGCTTGATCTGATTATAGTCTCTTCCTTGAATCACGTTAGTGCACATGGGCAGTTTAATGCCGAAGCCTTCTCCTACCATGACCTAATCTTCCTCTCCTATAAAATCCGTTGTCCTAAGCCCAAACCTCGTATTGTCATGCAGCGAAACTTCAACGCAATTGACCTAGATAAGCTGAAAGATGACCTTTTGGCTATCAGCTGGGAGTCGGTGTATAGTGCTTCTACTGTGGACGAAAAGATGGAAGTTCTCAATACACTTTTGTTACAGATCTTTGATTTACATGCACCTTTACGTCCTGTTAGGCTAAAACACCTGCCTGCGCCGTGGCTTACTGACGAGATAAAAGGACTTATGGCTAAAAGAAACTCAGCCAAAATCAAATTTAGAAACAGTCCTTCTGAAGTCAACCATAAAAAGTACAAGGAGCTGAGAAATAAATGCAGTAGATTGTGTAGGGATGCACAGCGACGCCACATACACTCTTCAATTAGCAATGGAGATCCCGCTAAGGTATGGTCTTTTCTAAACTCCTTAGGAATTGGTAAACCAAAGTCCTCCCCTTCTCCCTCATTTGACCTCGATGCCCTCAATCATCATTTTGCCACTACTTGTTCCATCCCGTCCTCCATTAAACAGCAGTCCATAAATGCCCTTTTGTCATCTCCCACACCTGATCCTCCGTTTTCTCCTTTTGTATTTAGAGCTGTGTCTGTGCCTGAAATTGAGAAAACGATTGCAGCTATCAAGTCTAACGCTCAGGGTGTTGATGGTATAAGCCGAAAAATGATTACCCTTACCCTCCCCGTTACACTCCCTATCCTCTCTCACATTTTTAATTTCTCCTTCAGTTCTAGTACATTTCCAAGCTGTTGGCGCAAAGCGGCAGTCATCCCTATACCAAAAATTCAGTCACCTACGTCTCCTTCTCACTTCCGGCCCATATCCATTCTTCCTTTCCTATCCAAAGTCCTCGAGCGCCTTGTATACCAACAACTAAGCTCCTTTATTAATAACAACGGTCTGCTCAGTCCTCTCCAATCTGGTTTTAGACCCGGCCACAGTACGGTTACTGCTCTAGCTAAGGTCTCTGATGATGTGCGCCGAGCCATGTCAAATCAGCAACTTACAGTGTTAGCTCTACTGGACTTTAGCAATGCTTTCAATACCGTTGACCTTGACATACTGATAGCAATGCTAGGCGCACTTCACTTCTCTGATCCTGTTCTTGAATGGTTCCGCAGCTATCTTTTTGGTAGGTCCCAATGTATAAGGGCCAATGATCAGATGTCTGGTTTCTGCAGGTTGTCTGCTGGCGTGCCTCAAGGTGGTATTTTGTCTCCCCTCCTTTTTTCCATATTCATTAATTTCCTCACTCCCCTCCTATCTTGCTTCTTCCATCTTTATGCGGATGATCTCCAAATTTACACCCATGCTCCCGCCAATGATCTTAAATCTGCCATTGTAGCAATTAATAGAGATCTTGCAACGATCCTTCGTTGGAGTCAATCTCATGGCCTAATTGTCAATCCCACCAAGTCACAAATTATAATTATCGGAGGATCTAAACAACTTAACCGGCCTGATTACAATTCTTTGCCTACCATATCTTTTGATAATGTGACACTGCCGTACAGTGGAGTTGTTAAGAACCTGGGTGTTTATTTTGACTCGGCCCTTAAATGGTCTCACCACATTTCTCAGGTTAGTCGTAAGCTCTTTGCTGCGGTGGGGTCACTTAACCGGTGGAAGAATTTACTCCCTATTAAGACTAAGGTCGAGCTTGCTCAGTCCTTACTTCTACCAATTTTAGACTATGCAGACGTTTGTTCTATTGATCTTAATGAGGAATACCTAAATAAACTAGAAAGGTTGCAAAACGTCTGCATTAGGTTCGTGTATGGGCTGCGCAAGTTTGACCATGTCTCTGAATACCGTCAGCGGCTTGGTTGGCTGCCCATCAGGCTCCGTAGGGAAGAACATGTCCTTGTGTTACTATACAATATCCTGTTTGATCCACGTACCCCCTCTTACCTTAAGGACTGTTTTTGTCTTCGTAGCAATGATCCAGGGCGTACGTTAAGATCAGCGTATAATAATAAGCTTCTTGTACCAATAGCTAAGTCCGGATACATTGCAGACTCCTTTGCTGTGAGAGCTACGCACCTGTGGAATGATCTTCCACGCGACATCCGTGATTCGAGATCACTTGCCATATTTAAATCGAATCTACATCGACATCTTTGGAACAAAGTCACACGCTAAATTTTTAAAATAGTACTAGTTAAATTATTATTATTATTATTATTATTATTATTATTATTATTATTATTATTTTAATATAATAAGTAGTAATGTTATAATATATATTTCTAATACACCTTAATTCCTTATTTAATAATTATTATCATCATGTACTTAAGTCTAAAAGATTAAAATATTATACTTATAGTTTAACTTATTATGTTTATTTGTCCGTAGTATAATATATATAGCCTAAACAATTATCTCAATGTAGTACATATTTTAAGTAATCCATTTATGACTTATAATTACCCTGCTATCTATTTATTTTTTGAACTCTCCTGCCTTGCAGGGTTGCCTGGAAGAGATCGCTTATAGCGATAAGGCCGCCCTTGCCCACATTAATGTTTTAGTTTTAAGTACTGTAAGTCTGATTGTATACCCATTGTTTATGTGAGCAATAAAGTGTTTATCTATCTATCTATCTATCTAAAAAGTATTAAATAATTTTTACTATCTAATAGTGCCTTTTTCCGAATTCGGCTAAACCTCAACTATTTCTATACTTAATCTTCATTATTTTGAAGTCGGTACCAGATAGCTGAATCTTCAGTCCTCTGACAGAATATTTAAAATTTTTTGAACTGGCACCGACTTCAAAATTATGAAGATTGAGTACAGAAATAGTTGAGGTTTAGCCGAATTCGGAAAACGGCACTATTAGATAGTAAAAATTATTTAATACTTTTTAGTTCATATTAATGTTATTATTGTTTTTACCTTGGAAGTCGGTTTTAATTTTTTGTTAAAAATAATAATAATTTCACTCTTTTTAGTTACACTAGTACGTAAACCTTCGCGTATATTTTACGTATTTTATTACAATTTGTTAAGTGTTGAGATTTGTAAACTTTATATTTTCTAAGAAAATTTAGTTCCGCAATTCAACAACAGATGTCGTTGTTAAGCATCTGCATCGCGGTAACGCTTACTCGACGGCATTTGATATAACTAATTCGCTACAATAGTTTTTTTCTTCTCGCTCACACTCACTGGTTGTCTTAATTGATATTACGCCAGAGGGATTAACGTCCCAGGGTAACCCTACAGAACCATAAGACCAGTTTTAGGCGTAAGACGTAGACGTCTTTTCTTTACATTAAGAGTCACAACTCACACTCACAAAATAATATATTATCAGTGAAGTGAACAGTAGTTAGTAAAGTATTCGATCTGTATAATATAAAGTAGTAAAATATTCGATCTGTCGTTTGCCGCCACGCGCCGCCCGCGCGACACCGTCGCCTCTGTAGCGCCGACCGCCGTGTATTAAACAAACAGCGGGCTGATTCTGTATCGTACATTTGTGAGTTAATAACTGAGTTAGTAACGAAACGGAGGAGTGTATAACGGAAAGTGCCACTTTTTGTATTCACTTGCATACAAAAGTGAGACTTTTCGGTTGCTCACTACTCCGTTTCGTTATTAACTCAGTGATTAACTCACAAATGTACGATACAGAATCGGCCCGCAGGTGTTGTTATGTAACAATACATAATTATTATTACGAGTTAGTATATCCATACCTATGCCTTGCAGTACTACTATCTATTCTGTGCCATGAGACATTGGTGACCTTAACACGACGTGGTAATGATGATGACGACGATGATGATGATTATGATTATGATGATGAATATTAATTGCATAGTAGCATATGCTTTCTGTTCTTAAAACAACGCCGAAACTCCCAAACGTGTATCTATAAGGAGTCAGGAGTTCTCTCAGCATCTTCGAAACCATGGTATACCTTGACCCAGTATTTGACTTTTTGGTAGCATATTCTTAGTACACTTCACAAAAAACCAAAATCACCATATGTTTCCATATAAATTTCGAGGAGTTCCCTCGATTACTCATGGATCCCATCATCAGGTCACCACTTTTTCGAACATGGTACCAAATTGGAGTGAAACCTAATACAACAAAACAAAAATTTCGAAAATCGTTTCACAAACGGCGGAGTAATCGTTGATCATACAAAAATAAAAAATAAAAAAAATAAAATAAAAATATCCACAGCCGAACATAATTATAACCTCCTCGTTTTTTGGAAGTCGGTTAAAAATAAGCTTTATGTAATTTAAATATTTATATTTTAAATATTTAAAATCTAATCATCTCATTCTAACAAGTAACATATTGTAGACTTATCTATAATACTGTAATGTTGCTATTAATATAATAAATAATAAATAATAATAAACTTTTTGTTTTAGTTATATTGTTATCCTACTTAAAAACATATATCTGTATCTAACTAGTAAGACCGTTCACAATATCTTGTATTCAATTATTCTGTTACTTAGAGGTGAAAACTTGTAATTGGCTTTCTGATCCTCATATAAAATTTCCACTGATGTCACTTAGCTGTAAGTTTTCCATGTCACATAAATAAATAAATAAATAAGTAATAATTAAAGTTAAGTAACAATTAAATTAAAAAAGTTACTTAACTTTTATAATTACTCAATGTGTAATTATATCACTGATGTCACTTAGCTGTAAGTTTTCCATGTCACATAAATAAATAAATAAGTAATAATTAAAGTTAAGTAACAATTAAATTAAAAAAGTTACTTAACTTTTATAATTACTCAATGTGTAATTATAACGTAATGTGCGAGTGGAGTGCGCGTGGCGTGCGCGTGTGGTGCGCGTGGCGTGCGCGTGGAGTGCGCGTGGAGTGCGCGTGGAGTGCGCGTGGCGTGCGAGTGGCGTGCGCGTGGCGTGCGCGTGGCGTGCGCGTGGCGTGCGCGTGGCGTGCGCGTGGCGTGCGCGTGGCGTGCGCGTGGCGTGCGCGTGGCGTGCGCGTGGCGTGCGCGTGGCGTGCGCGTGGCGTGCGCGTGGCGTGCGCGTGTGGTGCGCGTGGCGTGCGCGTGGAGTGCGCGTGTGGTGCGCGTGGCGTGCGAGTGGAGTGCACGTGGCGTGCGCGTGTGGTGCACGTGGCGTGCGCGTGTGGTGCGCGTGGCGTGCGCGTGGAATGCGCGTGGCGTGCGCGTGGAGTGCGCATGGCGTGCGCGTGGAGTGCACGTGGCGTGCGCGTGTCTTGCGCGTGGCGTGCGCGTGGAGTGCGCGTGGCGTGCGCGTGTGGTGCGCGTGGCGTGCGCGTGGAGTGCGCGTGGCGTGCGCGTGGCGTGCGCGTGGCGTGCGCGTGGCGTGCGCGTGGCGTGCGCGTGGCGTGCGCGTGGCGTGCGCGTGGCGTGCGCGTGTGGTGCGCGTGGCGTGCGCGTGGAGTGCGCGTGTGGTGCGCGTGGCGTGCGAGTGGAGTGCACGTGGCGTGCGCGTGTGGTGCACGTGGCGTGCGCGTGTGGTGCGCGTGGCGTGCGCGTGGAATGCGCGTGGCGTGCGCGTGGAGTGCGCATGGCGTGCGCGTGGAGTGCACGTGGCGTGCGCGTGTCTTGCGCGTGGCGTGCGCGTGGAGTGCGCGTGGCGTGCGCGTGTGGTGCGCGTGGCGTGCGCGTGGAGTGCGCGTGGCGTGCGCGTGGCGTGCGCGTGGCGTGCGCGTGGCGTGCGCGTGGCGTGCGCGTGGCGTGCGCGTGGCGTGCGCGTGGCGTGCGCGTGGCGTGCGCGTGTGGTGCGCGTGGCATGCGCGTGGAGTGCGCGTGTGGTGCGCGTGGCGTGCGCGTGGAGTGCACGTGGCGTGCGCGTGTGGTGCACGTGGCGTGCGCGTGTGGTGCGCGTGGCGTGCGCGTGGAATGCGCGTGGCGTGCGCGTGGAGTGCACGTGGCGTGCGCGTGTGGTGCACGTGGCGTGCGCGTGTGGTGCGCGTGGCGTGCGCGTGGAATGCGCGTGGCGTGCGCGTGGAGTGCGCATGGCGTGCGCGTGGAGTGCGCATGGCGTGCGCGTGGAGTGCGCGTGGCGTGCGCGTGGCGTGCGCGTGGAGTGCGCGTGGCGTGCGCGGGTGGAATTCGATAAATGCAATTTAAGATCTATTGATGTGCCTTTAAGACTTAAATATTACTTAGCTTTAAGTAATATTTAAAGATAAGTAATACTTAAAGTTAAGTAACAATTAAAATTAAGTAATAATTAAAGTTAAATAATAATAAAAGTTAGGTAATACTTAAAGTAAAGTAATAATTAAAGTTAAGTAGGTAACAATTAAAGTATTACTTAACTGGGTTCGTGTACCGAGCGGTGTGCCTCAAGGCTCGCTACTCGGGCCTTTATTATTTATAATCTACGTAAACGACATTGCTTCCTGCTTAAAGTTCGCAAAACTTTTATGTTTTGCGGACGATATGAAAATTTACGCTATAATAAAATCATCTGAAGATGCTCGTAACTTTCAATTAGACCTTTCCAACCTTGAAAACTATTGCAAAATGTTCAATAATAACGTATACTCGGAAACGCTTTGCCATAAACGAGAATTCTTCATTAGGAGGCCAAATCTTATCTAGGTCAAGCTGTGTTCGTGATTTAGGTGTACATCACGATTGCAAACTAATTTTTGATACTCAGATCGAGGCGATTATTAATAAAGCTTCCAAGGCCTTGGGGTTTGTGATGCGTATGTCGGAATGTTTTACTGAAGCGAAAACCTTGAAAATTTTGTATTGAAGTTTACGAGAAGTTAGAAACACTAAAAATAGAGTAAAACACTAAATAAAAACAATAATAACATTAATATGAACTAAAATATCTTTAATATGAACTAAGCTATCTTTTTGGCGGGTAGTTGTAAAGTGAACAGCAATATTGAGCAGCTCTCTATTTTACTTAATTTAAAAATATTAATTGTATCTTTTTTTTGCGCTAATCATATGTTGCTTGTTTATGCATAAATAGTGCTACTTGCCTGCAGTGTTTTTCTCATTTTTAACAACATACATATTGAATTTTTACTTTCATAATGGACTACGCACAAGTGCAATCGAATATGGAGGACATGATTAAGATGTTTCACTCAAAGATGGCTGAGTTTCAAGCAGAATTACATCAGGCCACTTCACGTACGCCACCTAACACCATTGCCGCATTGAACACTGACTTTCAAGCATTTAAATCCTTTGTTTGCGGTGCACTCAATATCCTTCGAGCCGAGGTGGATGCTTTGGCCAGAGGACTGAACCGTATGGAGACACACTCTCGTCGAAAAATGCTGCTTATTCATGGTGTTCCTGAGGCCAAGGATGAGGAAACCAGTAATGTTGTAGTTAAAACTTTGACCACTAAATGTAATCTTGTTGACATTACTCCTAACAAAATCCGTTCTTGTCATCGTATGGGGAAGCTTAAAAATGATAGTGGTAACCCTAAACCACGGCCTATTATAGTGAAATTTAATGAAAAATCACTCCGTGATCGTGTATGGAACGCTAAGAAGGCATTGAAAGGAACGAAAGTCACCCTCTCAGAGTTCCTCACTAAGCAGCGCCACAACATCTTCATGGCAGCCAGAGACTTTTTCGGCATCTCATCGTGCTGGACTCGTGACGGTGGTATTTATATAAAAGGTCCAGATGGCTCAAGGCACAAAGTTGAAACATTGGCTGAGCTTCAGGAACTGCAGAACAAACATCATTAATCATAATATGTAGGTGAACCAAATTTTGTGTCGTTCAACCCACATAACTGTCGATATGTGATATCGACCTACCAGCTATTTGTTTCACATAATTTGCATGTTTATATTTTGTGGGTCTATACTTTTTATCCATATAACTTATTTTGTTTGTTTAGTGTTTACCTCCGTTAAATACCTATTTTCTACTGTGAACTGTGATGACAGTTCACAGTAGAAAATAGGTATTTAACGGAGGTAAACACTAAACAAACAAAGTAAGTAGTAATGACAATCTAAAAGTGTCAGGTTGTCAAATGTCAGCTGACAGATGTGTCAGCTGACATTTGACAACCTGACACTTTTAGATTGTCATTACTTCTTCTTTTTGTTATGGTGTCCAGAGTGAGTTGCCATAGATGTCATCAGTCATATTTTTTAATTTTTTTTTTTTAATTATTTTTTATGCTGATAAATATGCTGTAAGTCAGTTGTAACTGTGACACTAATAATGAGGTTGCACTTTTCTCTTGTCGCTAGGAATGCATGTGTTTTGGGAATTCCTAACGCATACATTAGTAAGTTTTGTAATTATTTAATTTTTCTTTAGAATTCGTATTGACTCAAAATATAATTATATATTATGTACCTTTATTAATTGCAATAAAGTTTTGTATGTTTTTATTTTATAATTTTAAAACAAGCACTGTAGGCAGGCAGAGTGAAATAATAAACTTTATTTATATTTATCTTTATATATATATTGGCTCATAAATACTTATTTGCTTTTAAAATTATAATATTATCACTATAATATTATTATTGTTTAGGTATAAGTAGATTTTATTTAATAAAATTATTACCATGCAAGTTAATAATAGCGATGACGACCTTCCGGATGATGACTTTCTTTCTTTAAGTTGTAACGTTGTCGTTCCAAAATTAACATATTACCTTTTTTAAATCAAATAAATATAAATAAAAAAAAAAAAACATAATTTAACATAACGGAAAATGCAAACGTCATCTTAGCGTTCTAGCAATATTTTAACGCTCGCGAAACGTCGAACGCGAAGGAACCATATGGAAGTTCAATGACCCGGCTCGTTGTCGTTTGGCTTAGGTACTTTAATCTGTGGTCATTCGATCGCGCGGCACGGGAGCGGGCGGCGGCCGGCCGGCCGCCGGCCCAGCGCCGAGGGAGACGAGCGATTGACATCAGAGAGCGCGCACGTAGTTCTGTTATTTTTGAACAATTAGTAACTATTGGGACGACCCTAATTTCGTTTTTTCCTAACCGTGCTTACTTCCGAACGAATTAAAATATTAATACGTAGTATTATTACGTGTGCTGTACCCCAGATTGGGTAAGTGGTTAATTTAATACATGTTGCATAGGCTGATTACGTACTTATTGAAATCATGATTTCATTATGTAGTTTGTCCATTGAATCATATTATTAATTAATATTATTATTCATTACATGGATTGCTGTCCTTCTTAATAGCTGTAGCTTTACTGATTTTGCAAGATCATTGTAAATTGCATCATCTTTTTTTTCCATGTCATACCCTCACATATTTTATAAAAAATTCTTAACGTTATAATTTGTATTTTAAATTTGAATCGTTTCTTTTGTAATCTCCGTTCTGATCGAGATCATCCACGGCTGCACTTCTACGCATTTGGTACTTTCCCTACATGCTGCAGTCATAGTGGATGATCTCGGCAATTTCGGAACCGACCATAATTGTTCCGATGGCGCGTTCCAGGGTTCAAGGTTTGGGTTGCCCTTTTGGTGGATGCTCGAGGCGCCCTATACATCGACGTGGCTGCCGACAACTCGTGGCTGCCGTCAAGCTTCATCTTGCCGTTTTCTGGACCCTGGCCGCCGTCTTTCCGCTCCGAGCCGACTACGCCTCCACTCACAGCCAGGAGAGTACCAGCCTGGGACCAAAGTACATAAGACCTTGTTTAACTAGGACTCACGCCCTCACTACCGTTACTCTCAAGGGCAAAAATATTAATTAACTTGGTAATTAAAAAATTATACTCTTACTCATAATATATTTTTTTGATCACGTGTCTCCCGGTTTCATTTCATTCTAAATCTCTAAGGACCCAGGGACCTATATACGTGACAAAGTTCACGTTCCTCAGATGATAGTTTTCAGAGCATCTCACAGTCTCTTGATGTTTCTGTAGAAACAGCGTTCGCACCATTTGCAAGGAATTTTAATGCAGTTCACATAAATTCCCAGAGCATCCCAGCACACTATCCTGACCTCCTTAGTACTTTTTCCAAAAATCTAAATATTCATGCAATCCTTGTCTCAGAATCTTTCCTTAAGCCTTGTCTCCCTTCCACCTCATACTCCTTACCTAACTTTGTCCTCATTCGGAATGATAGAACTGGCAAAGGTGGCGGTGGTGTAGCTATATATCTTAGAAATCACCTTTCCTACAAGATCCTTGATAAATCTCCTTCCGATTACACAGAATCCTCGGAACACCTATTTATAGAGGTACTGTTTGGTCATACTAAACTTTTGCTAGGAGTTTTTTATTGTCCTTCGCTACATATTGACTATTTCCATAAGTTTGAAGTTCTGCTAGAAAAAAATGTCACTAATGTAGATCACACTATCATAATGGGTGACTTTAATACCTGTCTAGTCAACAAAGACAACGTACACATGTCCCGAGCAACCAAACTCCGTTCCTTACTTAATTCCGTCAATCTTAATATCCTTCCTCTTAACCCTACACACTTCTTTCCCAATTGCGCCCCATCTTTGCTTGATCTGATTATAGTCTCTTCCTTGAATCACGTTAGTGCACATGGGCAGTTTAATGCCGAAGCCTTCTCCTACCATGACCTAATCTTCCTCTCCTATAAAATCCGTTGTCCTAAGCCCAAACCTCGTATTGTCATGCAGCGAAACTTCAACGCAATTGACCTAGATAAGCTGAAAGATGACCTTTTGGCTATCAGCTGGGAGTCGGTGTATAGTGCTTCTACTGTGGACGAAAAGATGGAAGTTCTCAATACACTTTTGTTACAGATCTTTGATTTACATGCACCTTTACGTCCTGTTAGGCTAAAACACCTGCCTGCGCCGTGGCTTACTGACGAGATAAAAGGACTTATGGCTAAAAGAAACTCAGCCAAAATCAAATTTAGAAACAGTCCTTCTGAAGTCAACCATAAAAAGTACAAGGAGCTGAGAAATAAATGCAGTAGATTGTGTAGGGATGCACAGCGACGCCACATACACTCTTCAATTAGCAATGGAGATCCCGCTAAGGTATGGTCTTTTCTAAACTCCTTAGGAATTGGTAAACCAAAGTCCTCCCCTTCTCCCTCATTTGACCTCGATGCCCTCAATCATCATTTTGCCACTACTTGTTCCATCCCGTCCTCCATTAAACAGCAGTCCATAAATGCCCTTTTGTCATCTCCCACACCTGATCCTCCGTTTTCTCCTTTTGTATTTAGAGCTGTGTCTGTGCCTGAAATTGAGAAAACGATTGCAGCTATCAAGTCTAACGCTCAGGGTGTTGATGGTATAAGCCGAAAAATGATTACCCTTACCCTCCCCGTTACACTCCCTATCCTCTCTCACATTTTTAATTTCTCCTTCAGTTCTAGTACATTTCCAAGCTGTTGGCGCAAAGCGGCAGTCATCCCTATACCAAAAATTCAGTCACCTACGTCTCCTTCTCACTTCCGGCCCATATCCATTCTTCCTTTCCTATCCAAAGTCCTCGAGCGCCTTGTATACCAACAACTAAGCTCCTTTATTAATAACAACGGTCTGCTCAGTCCTCTCCAATCTGGTTTTAGACCCGGCCACAGTACGGTTACTGCTCTAGCTAAGGTCTCTGATGATGTGCGCCGAGCCATGTCAAATCAGCAACTTACAGTGTTAGCTCTACTGGACTTTAGCAATGCTTTCAATACCGTTGACCTTGACATACTGATAGCAATGCTAGGCGCACTTCACTTCTCTGATCCTGTTCTTGAATGGTTCCGCAGCTATCTTTTTGGTAGGTCCCAATGTATAAGGGCCAATGATCAGATGTCTGGTTTCTGCAGGTTGTCTGCTGGCGTGCCTCAAGGTGGTATTTTGTCTCCCCTCCTTTTTTCCATATTCATTAATTTCCTCACTCCCCTCCTATCTTGCTTCTTCCATCTTTATGCGGATGATCTCCAAATTTACACCCATGCTCCCGCCAATGATCTTAAATCTGCCATTGTAGCAATTAATAGAGATCTTGCAACGATCCTTCGTTGGAGTCAATCTCATGGCCTAATTGTCAATCCCACCAAGTCACAAATTATAATTATCGGAGGATCTAAACAACTTAACCGGCCTGATTACAATTCTTTGCCTACCATATCTTTTGATAATGTGACACTGCCGTACAGTGGAGTTGTTAAGAACCTGGGTGTTTATTTTGACTCGGCCCTTAAATGGTCTCACCACATTTCTCAGGTTAGTCGTAAGCTCTTTGCTGCGGTGGGGTCACTTAACCGGTGGAAGAATTTACTCCCTATTAAGACTAAGGTCGAGCTTGCTCAGTCCTTACTTCTACCAATTTTAGACTATGCAGACGTTTGTTCTATTGATCTTAATGAGGAATACCTAAATAAACTAGAAAGGTTGCAAAACGTCTGCATTAGGTTCGTGTATGGGCTGCGCAAGTTTGACCATGTCTCTGAATACCGTCAGCGGCTTGGTTGGCTGCCCATCAGGCTCCGTAGGGAAGAACATGTCCTTGTGTTACTATACAATATCCTGTTTGATCCACGTACCCCCTCTTACCTTAAGGACTGTTTTTGTCTTCGTAGCAATGATCCAGGGCGTACGTTAAGATCAGCGTATAATAATAAGCTTCTTGTACCAATAGCTAAGTCCGGATACATTGCAGACTCCTTTGCTGTGAGAGCTACGCACCTGTGGAATGATCTTCCACGCGACATCCGTGATTCGAGATCACTTGCCATATTTAAATCGAATCTACATCGACATCTTTGGAACAAAGTCACACGCTAAATTTTTAAAATAGTACTAGTTAAATTATTATTATTATTATTATGTCTTCTTAAAATTTCTTTTCTCCCTTGCGGGGTCTACTAAAGTTGCGGGCTTGTGGCCAAGCAACTTCAGGTGATGGGACGGTTTAATCATTAATTGATAGGAATTTACGAACGATGCGGCATGTGTTGAGAATGACTGCTTTTTGTAAGGTGATGTACGTGAGTGGATGAATGTCGAGTGTTTTAAGGGACGTATGTTATTATTATTATTATTATTATTATTTTAATATAATAAGTAGTAATGTTATAATATATATTTCTAATACACCTTAATTCCTTATTTAATAATTATTATCATCATGTACTTAAGTCTAAAAGATTAAAATATTATACTTATAGTTTAACTTATTATGTTTATTTGTCCGTAGTATAATATATATAGCCTAAACAATTATCTCAATGTAGTACATATTTTAAGTAATCCATTTATGACTTATAATTACCCTGCTATCTATTTATTTTTTGAACTCTCCTGCCTTGCAGGGTTGCCTGGAAGAGATCGCTTATAGCGATAAGGCCGCCCTTGCCCACATTAATGTTTTAGTTTTAAGTACTGTAAGTCTGATTGTATACCCATTGTTTATGTGAGCAATAAAGTGTTTATCTATCTATCTATCTATCTAAAAAGTATTAAATAATTTTTACTATCTAATAGTGCCTTTTTCCGAATTCGGCTAAACCTCAACTATTTCTATACTTAATCTTCATTATTTTGAAGTCGGTACCAGATAGCTGAATCTTCAGTCCTCTGACAGAATATTTAAAATTTTTTGAACTGGCACCGACTTCAAAATTATGAAGATTGAGTACAGAAATAGTTGAGGTTTAGCCGAATTCGGAAAACGGCACTATTAGATAGTAAAAATTATTTAATACTTTTTAGTTCATATTAATGTTATTATTGTTTTTACCTTGGAAGTCGGTTTTAATTTTTTGTTAAAAATAATAATAATTTCACTCTTTTTAGTTACACTAGTACGTAAACCTTCGCGTATATTTTACGTATTTTATTACAATTTGTTAAGTGTTGAGATTTGTAAACTTTATATTTTCTAAGAAAATTTAGTTCCGCAATTCAACAACAGATGTCGTTGTTAAGCATCTGCATCGCGGTAACGCTTACTCGACGGCATTTGATATAACTAATTCGCTACAATAGTTTTTTTCTTCTCGCTCACACTCACTGGTTGTCTTAATTGATATTACGCCAGAGGGATTAACGTCCCAGGGTAACCCTACAGAACCATAAGACCAGTTTTAGGCGTAAGACGTAGACGTCTTTTCTTTACATTAAGAGTCACAACTCACACTCACAAAATAATATATTATCAGTGAAGTGAACAGTAGTTAGTAAAGTATTCGATCTGTATAATATAAAGTAGTAAAATATTCGATCTGTCGTTTGCCGCCACGCGCCGCCCGCGCGACACCGTCGCCTCTGTAGCGCCGACCGCCGTGTATTAAACAAACAGCGGGCTGATTCTGTATCGTACATTTGTGAGTTAATAACTGAGTTAGTAACGAAACGGAGGAGTGTATAACGGAAAGTGCCACTTTTTGTATTCACTTGCATACAAAAGTGAGACTTTTCGGTTGCTCACTACTCCGTTTCGTTATTAACTCAGTGATTAACTCACAAATGTACGATACAGAATCGGCCCGCAGGTGTTGTTATGTAACAATACATAATTATTATTACGAGTTAGTATATCCATACCTATGCCTTGCAGTACTACTATCTATTCTGTGCCATGAGACATTGGTGACCTTAACACGACGTGGTAATGATGATGACGACGATGATGATGATTATGATTATGATGATGAATATTAATTGCATAGTAGCATATGCTTTCTGTTCTTAAAACAACGCCGAAACTCCCAAACGTGTATCTATAAGGAGTCAGGAGTTCTCTCAGCATCTTCGAAACCATGGTATACCTTGACCCAGTATTTGACTTTTTGGTAGCATATTCTTAGTACACTTCACAAAAAACCAAAATCACCATATGTTTCCATATAAATTTCGAGGAGTTCCCTCGATTACTCATGGATCCCATCATCAGGTCACCACTTTTTCGAACATGGTACCAAATTGGAGTGAAACCTAATACAACAAAACAAAAATTTCGAAAATCGTTTCACAAACGGCGGAGTAATCGTTGATCATACAAAAATAAAAAATAAAAAAAATAAAATAAAAATATCCACAGCCGAACATAATTATAACCTCCTCGTTTTTTGGAAGTCGGTTAAAAATAAGCTTTATGTAATTTAAATATTTATATTTTAAATATTTAAAATCTAATCATCTCATTCTAACAAGTAACATATTGTAGACTTATCTATAATACTGTAATGTTGCTATTAATATAATAAATAATAAATAATAATAAACTTTTTGTTTTAGTTATATTGTTATCCTACTTAAAAACATATATCTGTATCTAACTAGTAAGACCGTTCACAATATCTTGTATTCAATTATTCTGTTACTTAGAGGTAACAGAATAAAACTTCAGAAGAAGAAAAAGATCAGAAGATCCTCATATAAAATTTCCACTGATGTCACTTAGCTGTAAGTTTTCCATGTCACATAAATAAATAAATAAATAAGTAATAATTAAAGTTAAGTAACAATTAAATTAAAAAAGTTACTTAACTTTTATAATTACTCAATGTGTAATTATAACGTAATGTGCGAGTGGAGTGCGCGTGGCGTGCGCGTATGGTGCGCGTGGCGTGCGCGTGGAAAGCGCGTGGCGTGCGCGTGGAGTGCGCGTGGCGTGCGCGTGGAGTGCGCGTGGAGTGCGCGTGGCGTGCGAGTGGCGTGCGCGTGGCGTGCGCGTGGCGTGCGCGTGTGGTGCGCGTGGCATGCGCGTGGAGTGCACGTGGCGTGCACGTGTGGTGCGCGTGGCGTGCGCGTGTGGTGCGCGTGGCGTGCGCGTGGAGTGCACGTGGCGTGCGCGTGTGGTGCACGTGACGTGCGCGTGTGGTGCGCGTGGCGTGCGCGTGGAATGCGCGTGGCGTGCGCGTGGAGTGCGCATGGCGTGCGCGTGGAGTGCACGTGGCGTGCGCGTGTCTTGCGCGTGGCGTGCGCGTGGAGTGCGCGTGGCGTGCGCGTGTGGTGCGCGTGGCGTGCGCGTGGAGTGCGCGTGGCGTGCGCGTGGCGTGCGCGTGGCGTGCGCGTGGAGTGCGCGTGGCGTGCGCGGGTGGAATTCGATAAATGCAATTTAAGATCTATTGATGTGCCTTTAAGACTTAAATATTACTTAGCTTTAAGTAATATTTAAAGATAAGTAATACTTAAAGTTAAGTAACAATTAAAATTAAGTAATAATTAAAGTTAAATAATAATAAAAGTTAGGTAATACTTAAAGTAAAGTAATAATTAAAGTTAAGTAGGTAACAATTAAAGTATTACTTAACTAGGTTCGTGTACCGAGCGGTGTGCCTCAAGGCTCGCTACTCGGGCCTTTATTATTTATAATCTACGTAAACGACATTGCTTCCTGCTTAAAGTTCGCAAAACTTTTATGTTTTGCGGACGATATGAAAATTTACGCTATAATAAAATCATCTGAAGATGCTCGTAACTTTCAATTAGACCTTTCCAACCTTGAAAACTATTGCAAATGTTCAATAATAACGTATACTCGGAAACGCTTTGCCATAAACGAGAATTCTTCATTAGGAGGCCAAATCTTATCTAGGTCAAGCTGTGTTCGTGATTTAGGTGTACATCACGATTGCAAACTAATTTTTGATACTCAGATCGAGGCGATTATTAATAAAGCTTCCAAGGCCTTGGGGTTTGTGATGCGTATGTCGGAATGTTTTACTGAAGCGAAAACCTTGAAAATTTTGTATTGCACACATGTCAGAAGTCATCTCGAGTATGCCTCGCAGGTGTGGAACCCTTACTATCATAAACATGTAGACCGTATAGAGGCGATTCAAAAGCGTTTTATCAAATTTTTGTGCTATCATCAAAAAATTGCATACCACTCGGACAATTATCTAAGCCTTTGTAAGAAATTTCATATCCTACCATTAAAAACACGACGCATGATATCTGATTGTTCTTTACTATTAAAGACGATGTCAAATGCATTAGACTGCCCGCAACTACTTTCCAAATTCTCCATTAATGTTCCTACTAAATTCATAAGATTCAACCCACCAATAGTTATTAGCATAGTAGCATATGCTTTCTGTTCTTAAAACAACGCCGAAACTCCCAAACGTGTATCTATAAGGAGTCAGGAGTTCTCTCAGCATCTTCGAAACCATGGTATACCTTGACCCAATATTTGACTTTTTTGTAG
>CALMHO010000002.1:0-103000 GCA_937595015.1 Polyommatus icarus | reverse complement strand
CAGGGCAACCACCGCGTGTGAAGCACTGTGATGTAGCTGTAACTTCCTCTTCTGGTGTTTGATGACGTATACTCTCTTGTAGCACAATCCCTGGGCCTCATGGATGGTTAGTACTTTAGAGGCCTCTCCGGTTCCGTAACCTGACTTTCTCAGCGTTGACTTCTCCAGCTGTGTGTAAGTCAGGTACAAGGTGTTGTTGTCGGATTTAGGGATCTCCGTCCCGGTCATGGGTGCTATTTCCAGGGACTTAACGATGTTACTTGAGGAGTAGATGCCCTTGTGTATTTGCTTGAGCGCCATGGCGACGTCTTGCGGGCATCTATGTGTACAGAGAAGATCTTCGGTGACGTCTGCGAGGTGATGCGGGCGATAGTAGTACATCTCGAAGAGATTATCTCGGTCTATAAAGGGGAGCTGGTTTACGTCCCCTATTAACAGCAGGCTCTTGGCTTTGGTGATAAGTGCCATTAGTATTATGGATCCGAAGTGACTCATGAGTGCCTCATCTACGAGCAGCCTCTTGAGCACCAGGTCTTCGAGTCCCTTCGGTCCATTTACCAGGAGAGATGCAACTGTGCGCACCCTCTTCGTAGCTTCGTGGCCTGCCTTTTCCCGGATTCTCTCCACGAGATCTTTCTTGGCCTCGATCGTTGTCGTTACAACTACATCCTCTTCTGTGTTGAAGTTTTGGACAATCCACGTCGTTTTCCCGCAACCCGGGACTCCATTTATCCAGGTTATTGCTGGGATCGTCCATTCGTCGGGGGGCTCTACCTCGGACAGGATCTGGGATGTTTGTAGGATCCTGTCCTCCAGCCATATTTCTGTCCCCCTGGTGGTGACGACGATGGGGTCGCGAGATGGGATGTTGTAGACTGGTTGTCCTCTTCTTTTGGTCCGGTCCTCGTCCAGGAGGACTATTCCTGAGGTGGCGCTGTATGCCGCCATATGGGTAGTCATGTCCTGTCCCCTAAGGACGGTCGCCGTGTTGTTGTTATAGACCGTAGCGTGGGCCTCCTCTAGTTGGATTTGTAGGAGGCCATCTTTGCTTTGTTGGTACGACTTCATGATGTCTTCGCATTCCTTGATCCTAATGGTCTTATTGGCCTCTAATACGGCTATGTATTCAAGGAATGCGTTGATCATATGGTCTTCTTGTCGTACCACTTTCCTTAGGGTTGGACTCTTGACCAGACCTTTCTGTGCCTTTGTTCGGTGTTGTTTTGTTTGTGTTGTCTGCGGAGGTTTTGGGGCATTGGTAAATCTGCTGAGCGCGTTTGCTTGGGTGTCCGGGCTGCGGAAAGTGTCCGGTCGCAAGAGCAGCTGTTCCTCGAGACCTTCTTGAGGCTCTCTCCTAAAGTGTCGGCTCTCCTTTGTTACCAGCCGATGGAGATGCTGGTCAACTTTGGCGGCTGTGGTCTGTTGTTTTGCCGCTAAGGCGATCTCTTTTTGTTTCTCAGCTGCCCTTTGTCTCCTTAATTCCCTTTCCTTTTCAGCCCAGATTTCCGCGCTTGACTTCGGCGTCTCAGTAGATGGCCCTGGGAGTGATATTGCGTGTTCTGCGTCTTGTGGTGTGGATGGCTTTTTCCAGTTTGTTAGAGTTTGTTTCGTGGGAGGTTAGGTTAGGTTAGGTTAGGTTAGGTTAGGTTAGGTTAGGTTAGGTTAGGTTAGGTTAGGTTAGGTTAGGTTAGGTTTTTTTTTTTTTTTTTTTTTTTTTTTTTTTTTTTGTATAATACTTGTTCCCCCTTTCGGTAAAAGGGACAATTGCTTACATTTGTGAATTTTTTTTACATTTGTATTCATTTTTATTTTTATTTACTAGTTTTACTACATTTTTGTTACAACATTTATGATTTTTCTATTACAGATTTTATCAATTCATTTATATTACATTTATTTTGATTTTTATTATCATATTTTTTATTCACTTTACAATTACCATTTATTAATATATTACATTTTTATTTCTATACATTTTATTACAATATTCATATTCATGTTACAATTATCCCTTTATTTTAATATTACAATTATATTTATTAACCTCTCTATTACTAATGATACATTCTGTTATTTCGTTTTTTACATTTATTTTTATAGTACACTTGTTTTGATTTATATTTTTATTATTATATTTTTATTCACATTACAGTTTACTATTTATTATTATATTACATTTTTTATTCCTATACATTTTGTTAAAATATTAATGACTCATGATACAATTTTTCCCTTATTTTAATTTTTACATTTATATTTATTACATCTCTAATACATTTATAATTTATTTCAAACATTTGTGATACAGTTTTTACTTGCCTTTGTTACTTATTTACATACTTAAAGTACAGGTTTAATATGACTGTGCTAATTTTAGTCTGGCATCCAGCCCGGAATGTCCGGTCGATATTGGCTAGCATTGTGTTATGTCATCATAACATGGCATCATGCTAATTGTGGCGATTTCATGGCACGTGTAATTACAGATAGCGCAGATAGTATAAAATGGATCCTACTATGTGTTATGCTTTATTTTTATTTTTGCTTATGCCTTACATGCTAGTCTTATTGTTTACAATAATCTCATGTAAGTGCAAAGGAGAATTTTTTTTTTTTTTTTTTTTTTTTTTTTTTTTTTTTTTTTTTTTCGCACAACACATTTACAAATGTCCTAAATTGCTTGCATTGGTGTATTAATACATAATTAATGACATCCAAGTACATTTACATCATTTAGTACATAGGTATACGACTATTGATCGTCAGGATCGTATGCGACAGTCGCACGTGCCATGACATCCCACTTTTTTCGTACCGGGCATTCCGCACTCAGTGCATTGTGACCTGTGTCATCTAGGTGTTCTTGATTACAATTAGCGCAGCACGGCCTGACACCTTCCTTACGATCATCACACTGAGCCTGGTGATGTGCCCCGGAGCAGTGTGCGCATTTCTCCTCGGCACCACTACAGAATCGCCGCCCATGTCCATACCCCAAGCAGCGCGAGCACTGAATTAGGGGGGACTGGTCGGCGACCCTGACGCGCTGGACATCTATATATAGGTGTCCGGCCTCGGTGAAACGCACCCACAGCCTCGGAGACACAGTAAGCACCACATGCTCAGTGTGATCATCCTTTCCTTTCCTCCTGTACTTAACCTTCATTCTATCTTCCCCCCCTCCCAGGACGTCTTCCACGAGGTGCCCATTCTGTGATCTGATGGCCTCTATCACTTCGTCATCAGTATTGTTTTTGAGCACCCCGTACAACACAACCTGGGGGTCCTTATTCTCTATAATTTGTGCCTCCAACTTTCCTTCCAATTTCTCTATTTTGTTTAAAATTTTATCCCTATCTTTTTTGTCCCTAAATCCCACAATGACTTTTCTCCCTTTCCCTTTTCTAATCCTATCGACTTGTGTGCCTTCCTTTCTTGCTTCTATTATCTTTCCCATCTCCTGGACTATTTCAGTAGTCGGCATAAAGTTTTCCTTGTCTGCCACAATCAGGGAGTGGAGGGTCCTGTACTTAGGCTTGCCCCGGGCGACACTCGCATAAGTTGGGGGTGTCTCCCGTTCCGGTTTGCCCTGTGTCATGACCTCCCGCCCCCCGATTGCGTCATTCAACGTATTTACTACTTTCCCTACCTCTTGTTCTACCGTTTCTACTACCTTTCCTTTTTCCTCTTCTATCTTTGTCTGAATACTCTCTACATTTTTTAGTGCCGTCTCTGTTAAATAGTCCCTAAGTTCATGGATGATAACTTCCCGCTCTCCTATTACGTCTTTCAGTGTATTTACCGCTTTCCCTACCTCATGTGTTACCGTTTTTACTACCCTTCCCTTTTCCTGTTCTATCCTAGTATGTATACTATCCACATTCCTTACTGCCACCTCTGTTAAATAGTCCCTAATATCTTTTAAATCCTGCCTATACTCTTTCTTAAATTCGCTTAACACCGTCTTTACCTTTTCAAAGCAGTTACAGTTATTTTCTACTCGCGTTTCATATTCTTCTTCGCATTTTATTTCACACTGTGTCTCTACATCATACTTTTCTATCTCTATCTCTACTGTCCTTTTATCTTGCCTATCATCCATCGTTATTATTTTCTGTAACTGCTTTAAAACGGCAGTAAGATTATCTGCTATACCAACTCTCAGCTCACCCTTCATATTTCTCGTTTGGTTCAGCAGATAAATACTTTTTTGTACTTTCCTCGACGTCTCCTCCAGTACCACGTCCCAATTTTCTACTTTTGGGCTACTTTCCGCGGCCATGCTAAGGCCGCCCACGCCACTGCCGGAAGCGTCGAGGGACGGTCTATTTTTAGGCTTCTTTGTGGGGTATTTTGGGGTACGTACCATTGCCATTGTAGTTAAAAAGAAATGTATGTATTTATTTATTTAATTAAAATTGAAGGGGGAACGCGTCTATATGTAAGAGTGTATAACTAAAATTTTTTAATATATAAGTGCAGTGAGTTTTAATAAATACAATGTAAATAATTATTCTTGTCAAAATTTTTCTACTTGTTATTATTTAAAAGTCCTATTACTACTCAGTTGTCCCAATAGGAATCAACCTGTCAATTAATCCCTAATTAATATAATTTAATAAATGTATAGATAAAATATTTTTTAAAATTGTAAAAATTTTTCGTTATTAATGTACTAATATTTAAATACCGCACTGCAATCACTACACTAAATACTATACTAAGCGGTTGCCCCAATAGGGGACAGCCGGTCAATTATCCTATGTATATGTATATATAAAATTTACAATTTAAAATTGTAAAAACAGACGTCACAATATAACATATATATACAAAGTCACTACTCTAACAGACGCCCCAATAGGGAAGCGAACTGGTCTAAATACCGCTTTTCACGGCTTAAAGGACGGTTTTCGCCGGTCAAGATCACCTACTTAAATGTTACTTACGTCAATTATTATTTGTGTCCAACACTCGGAGATCACGTCAAACTAAAGATTTTGTATGCTAGTTAAAAATGTATGTGCCTTGAAATTTTAAAAAGCAAGACTTCCTTGCGATATTTCTTTGTTTAAAGTTTGCTTAGTCAATACTACGATAATTGTTTTGCCTACCAATTTTAAAAAGCAATGTCCTATAGTTCTATTAACTTGAGAAATAATCAGTCGCCTATGGCTTTGGAATAGCAAATACGCAACCGCTTCTTATCGCCTTCAATCAGTTGTAGTTCAAGAGCCGGTAGGCTTCCGGATTATTTTTATTTTATGTTGATGTATTTTAGTGTTTTTAATATATTTTTGATTTGCCTAATAGTTTAATTAATATCTGTTCTTAATTTTGAATTTTTATAGACTAATATCCCGCGATTTTACTATTTATTAATATTATTTATCTTTGTGTTTTTCTAATTTTACCTAATTTATTTAATTACTTGTTTTATATATTATTTATTTATACTTATTTTTATTTAAGTTTGTATTTATTTAATTTATATACTATACTTCTACTTTTACCGAATCCACCCGACGGCGGCTCTTGTACTACAAGACCACACACCGCGCTTATCGCCAAGAGGGGCGTGTCGGGGCTGCCACGCGCAAGAATGTATTATTTATTAGAGTCAACGAGCGGGAGTAACCTGATGGGAATTTTTGATTTTGATAACTTCCTATTGTTTTAAAATTTAAATATTACTTTTATTATTGTTTTGTTTCTATATCTATTAGTATATTATTGGAATTTATAAATTTAATTATGTTTTAAAGTTTTATGTTCAATATATATATTTAACTATTTTCTACTATAATTTGGCTTTAATTTGGTTAATACTATTGTTTTATTATAATTACTTTAGTTAATGTACTATTTTAGCTCTTCCTTTATATTCCTATACCTATTTCCTTAATTTGTTTTATAATTTATATTAGTTATTGATTTTTATTGTTTTGATGATTTAATTATTTTATTATTTGCTAGGGTAAGCACTTAAATTTATTGGCGCAGCCCTGACAGAGCGTGTCGGTGGGCGGGGCGGTGAGCGAGACAGGTATCGCGCGCGTCAGCCCTGCTTGTCCCGCTCGCACTTACGATGCTATCACTGCGTTATCGGTTTAATCTACGGAGTGTAGTCCGGGTGTTGAGGGTTATTATTTAGTGTTATTAATTTGTTTTAATGTTAGTTTTATAAGTTAGTTTAAATTATGAGAAGAATGTAGTATTTATTATTAAGGTTTTTTAATTAGTTTTATGTTTTAGTTTTTAATTTGTTTTAATAATAACTTAGTGATTTTACTACTTTAATTTATTTTAATTTGATTATTATGCTGTTTTTATTTATTTAATATTGAACTCGAATTAAAATTAAGTTTTTGGATCTTTTTATTATTTAGTTGTTGTGTTTTAATAATTGACTTTTTTAATATAAGTAATGTTCCCTGTCACACCTCAGACTATGTGGGCGTGGCGATGAGCGAGACGGGTATCGCGCGCGTCAACTCCACTTGTCCCGCTTGCACTTATGGTGTTCGTAACTATGTCCTATTGAATATAGTCCGGGACGTTTAAGTTTATTTTTTGGATATTTCTTATTTTTGTTTTGGGCTGTTAAATTGACTATCTAATATTACTACTGATTGATTTATGGCTATATAAGTTGTTACCCGAATTTTTGCTTTTGTTATAATTTTTTACTCGGCATTTTTTATTGATTTTAACTATAATTACTAATTATTATTATTTGTTATTTCTTGCTTAATTGTTATATTATATTATTTATGCAAATTTATTATAGTATTTGTGTTTTAGCTGAATATATTTAATTTGAATCTATATTAGTTATTAAAAACGATGTTCACGCCCCGGACTATGGGGAGGAGCCTATTTCTTGGGCGCTAGATCGCCCTAACTGATAACGCAGGGTTGGCGTCTTGTGGAATGCGATGTGCAAAATAAAACTGAACGGCAAACGAGCGGCTACGAAACCTGATGGTAATTTAAAAATTTGACTGTTTTATATGTGTTATTTAAAGTTGTATATTTAGGTTTAGATTGTTAATGTGTTATTTGTGTTATTTATAAAGATGTCTATTATTTTACTTGTTGTTTTACCGACCTATTTTCTATTTTATTTTATGCTATTAACTTATGCTATTAACAAATGAGCTGGAAACACCTGATATTCTACTTTATTTACAATAATTCTATTTTCTAAGAATTTTTATAGTGATTAGTCTATGAATTTTATGTTTAGTTTTAATTTTTATACTGTTAATTCTAATGTTTTATTTGTTTAAGGGAATATAACTATTGTTTAATGTTTTATTCGCAATGTGTAAATTATTTTAATAAAGTTTTAGAGTCTATGTTCCTATATATTTTAGTATTTAGCGTAGATGTCAGAACCCTACAATCAAATCACGAAAAATTCTTCGACCGGCGAAAAACGTCATTTGCAGCCCTATATTTTGTCGGATCGTGACGTCACGATTTACTTTAAAACTTTGCAGTTTTTGCAAAAACTACCGATCCGATTTCGATAGGATTTTATACCCAGGTGTATTCCTGTATACGCTATACTGCAAAATTAGTGTCGGATGTCTACACTTAGTGGTTTGGCTGCTGTCTGTGAAATTCCTAAGCGAGGGGCGTGGCGCCCGCCCAGGCGTTTTTTCACTATGGAGTTTTAACTCCCGTCTTAAAATTTAAATAAAACTTAGACTACTCACTTAAATTAAATGGGGCTTATTTACTACTAATGTACAGACTATATACTATATTTACACAAAGTTTCAGCCTTCTTGGTCTACGAGAAGTCTGTCAAAAATAGCTCGAAAATTTTTATGTCCTTTTTACACTTTTAATTGCCAAATTTTTTCCACTTAGCTGAATTTCCTGGGCTCCCGGCTGCTGAAGGTGGTTCCTGATGCTGGTCCGCTGGTCTGCTGTAAGTCTAGACCGTCTAGGACTCGGTCTAGACTTTTTAGTTTTTTGGCTTTTCCAGCCAAACTGCGCACCGGATCACCACACAATTTAGCACACAGTAGGTATTTGTGTCACTCTACACCACAAAATTGCAAAAGACCTAGGTCGTCGCTTTAAAATGCGAGATTTAGGCGACCTAAATTTTGGCACTTTTTTAAAACCGTTTTTCTCAGGAACTAATAGTCCAATTTGAATTTGGAAAACGGTTCCACGTAGCCCCCAAGGTTCCGCTTCGAGTGATGCCTGTCGTTCTCCCCTCCCGCACTTCCTCGCGCACCCCCTCTTGGTTGTCTCCTGGTTTTTGGCCTGCTGCTCCTCACCCAGAAGCCAGAAAAATCTGGTTTTTTGGGAGCAGTAGGAGAGAGGTCTTGCGCTTCGGTTGGTGTCCAAAAAAGCGGGGGATCGTCGCGTCAAATCGCGCGCCGCACGCGTCCGAAAGTCGGAAGTGGCCGGAAAAACGGGTTTTTCCGACTTTTCTCCGGAAGTATCGGTCCGATCGCAACACGGTTTTCACTGTAGCACTGCACACAATTTTCCGCGTCGAATGACGTATCACACACCTTTGTAGTGTGATTTAACCCGGAGAAATAAATTTAAAAAATTTAAAAAATGGTTAGGTTAGGTTAGGTTAGGTTAGGTTAGGTTAGGTTAGGTTGGGGGCGATGCCGGTCCGTCCACGTTCGTGTCCCTGGGCACCCCCCCCGTACCATCGCGAGCTTTTTCGCGGTGACACGGGAGGGGTGGCTGAACGCCGGCATCGTGTGTGTGTGTGAGTAAATGCGTGAGTGTTTGTGTGACGGATGGACCCGTGGGGTCCCTAATCCCCGGTTTGTGGTGCCCGGCCTTGGGATGCATGGCGAGCAGGAGGTCTACGTCACAAGGGCACTAGGGCAGAATCTCCCTTCAAAGATCAACCATGGAGAAACGTATATTGAAAAATATTCCCCGGGTGGGTTCTGGTGATCCGGTGGACGCCAGAGAATCCCACACCCTCTCAAATGAGGGGGTCTGTCGGACGTATACGGGGCCGGCACAAGATACGTTGAGGGTGGAGGAGGCCGCGGTGAAGGCGGCGAAGGAAGGAGAGGGCGCGACGACGCGCAAAGCTCCGAAGCCGGCGCACCTAACCGCGCCGGCGGCGGACGCAATCACGGACGAGGACACAGACTTCTCCGTCTCCCAGCCTGACGGCGTGGAGCGGTTGAAGAGACTCATGCAGAGGAAGAAGGAGCGGGGCTGCCCGATTCGGGACTTACCTGATTTGCCGCCCGTGTTGCGGACTCGGGATGTTCGTGGAGTGCGGCCTCGCAATCCCATCATTGAGAGCTACGAGGCGGAGTTTGCACAGTACAGACCGTCGTGGAGCAAGAGAGCACCTGAAGAGGATGCTGATACTGGACGTGACAGTGAGGACTGGCCCGAGGACTCCGACGACAATGCCTCCGGCATGTCGTTGGACTCTGAGGGCTTGCCCACAACCCCGGATAGGACTCGCCTGAAAAGGCGCAACCTGGACGAAGACGTGGAGCCGCCCATCAGTAAAGGGGCGGTGCCCAAACCAAAAAGGGGACGAGGCCGGCCGCCAACGACTGGCCAGTACGTTGGCTACGCCAAGGCGCAGGCCGAGCATAACCGGCTGAAGGAGGAGGCCCTCAGGCTTGATGCCGAGGAAGAGGTTGCCGAATCAGCGCGGAGGACTAGGACGTTGTGGAAAGCCACTAGTTCCGCCCTCGCCGCGCTTCCCACCTCATCTCTTGCACGAGAAGAGGCTTTGGAGAGGACGGGCGCTGATTTGGCAAAAACCGTGGAGCAGGCTTTGGACACCATTGAGATGGTCGGCAAGAAATCCGCCAACCTGAAGGGAACATTCCAAAAGTACCTGAAGGAGTCGGTGTCGACCATCTCAAAGGCTGTCGACGAGTTGAGGAGGCGTTCCTCTTCAGAGGAGATACAAAGACTCGAGGCCCAGAACGCGCGTCTCGAAAGGCAAATGGCGGAGCTACGCCAGGAGCTGGACGAGATGCGCAAACAGGCCTCGAAGTCTACCGGAGATGACGTGCAGAAGCTGTTGGCCGAAGTGTCCCGTGCGAACGCAGAGACCTTCGGCAACATGCTTAACGCCAGGCTCGCCGGTTTGGAGGACCGACTCCTGCCGGAGCCGAGGCGGAGGCCGCCGCTTGCGTCGGACGGGAATGATATCCCTCCCGTTCCCGCAAGCGTTGATGTGCCCATGGACGAAGATGCGCCGGGACCCCCTCTGCCTAAGGCGAAAGGGAAACCGGCCAAGGCGAAGACGACCAAGCTGCCTGGCGCTGCAGTTGCCCCGCAAGAGGCTCCTGCTACGTCGGCGGCGTCAGGGGGCAAGAAAGCCCGGAAAAAGAAGAAGCGGCCATCAATGGCCGCTCAAGAGGCGGCGCAGGGGGGGCAGAACACCAGCTCCCCCAGTACGGAGGCCCCACGGACCACTGTAGGCCCTGAGGCCAGGAAGAAGAAGGGAGCGGCTACACCATCTACAGCCGCTCCGAAGAAGAAGAGAAAGCCGAAGCTCCGCGTCCCCGCCAGTGCGGCTGTCGCTCTCACTATCGAGAAGACGGCCGAGCAGGCGGGTTTGACGTACGCCAAGGCGATAGAGTTGGCCAAGCGGACGGTGAGCATTGCGGAATTGGACATTTCGCAGGTGAGCTTCCGCAGTGCCCGTACTGGAGGGTGTCTCCTGACCATCAAAGGTCAGGATGCCGGGAAGAGGGCGGACGCCTTTGCCGCGAGGCTTAGAAGCGCTCTGCCACAAGAGGTGAAGATCGGGAGGCCGTCTGCTTGCGCGGAGTTGCGCGTCGCCGGCCTCGACGTCTCTGTAACGACCGCCGAAGTCCTGGAAGCGGTCGTACTGGATGGAGAGTGCTTGGCCGGTGATGTCCGGGTCGGGCAAATAAGAGAGGGGCCACGGGGGGACGGATCGTGCTGGGTCCGCCTCCCAGTCGCGGCCGCCAAGAAGCTCTTGAGCTCTGGGCGGCTGCGAGTTGGTTGGGTGCTGGCGCGGGTGACGCTGTTGGCCGCGAGGCCGACACGCTGTTTCCGTTGCCAAGACACCGGCCACGTGGCTGCCAAGTGCCAGTGCCCGGTGGACCGCAGCGGGACTTGCTTCCGTTGTGGGAAATCGGGGCACAAGGCGGCGGAGTGCGGGGCTGCGGAGCCTAACTGCGTCCTGTGCGAAGCCGCCGGCAGGTCGGAAAGGGGGCACGTGCTGGGCAGATGTCCGTCTGCCAAAAAGCCGGCCCCCCGAGACGAGAAGGCCCCGACCAAGAAGGCTCGGCAGAAGCCGAAGTCGAAGGCCGCGCGAGCCTAGACCCGCGGGCGGTGATCGGGGGATCGCCGTCTTGCATTAAAGGGTCCCGAGATGGAAGCCCCCATTTGGCCCGGGGGCCCTCGGTGGAGTCAGCGGACTAAACCGCTGCGAGAAGAGACCGGTTGCGGTCGCGCTCGGGAACGGGGCGGAGATGAAATCGCTCCGCGGTACCCGCCCCACCCGAAATAGGCGCATGTTGAAGGGCCGGGGGGGTTTTAGTGGGTAAACCTCGTGTAGGGAGTCCCACATACCCCCGCCTCCTTCCCCCGAGGGGGCGGGGGATTAAAAAAAAAAAAAAAAAAAAAAAAGGTTAGGTTAGGTTAGGTTAGGTTAGGTTTTTTTTTTTTTTTTTTTTTTTTTTTTTTTTTTTTTTTTTTTTTTCTGTCCACAGGCCTAGGTGGCCCGTGCTCTGATTATTATTTTTTTTTTTTTTTTCTATTTGGTTTATTTTCTTTTGGATCTTATCGCATTTGCGTCGGTTTACAATCAATTTTTTATATTTTATAATAGTTTATACATGTTATGTCGCATTCCCTGAAGGGGAATTTGTGTAAGTGTTTGTAATTTTACATAGCTATTTTTATAATTTCCCTGAAGGGGTTTTTACTGTGTTCCATTTGATTGTTGACGGACCCGACATTTCCCGCTACCCTCAGGTTTTGTGATGCTCCACCCTTTGCCTTTAGATGTTGTGGCATTGGCTCGGGTGTTTAGGGGTCACCCAAGCTGGGTGGAGTTCCTGGGTTGGTAAAAGGTACCGTTCAATGTCGTGTCCGCCGGCAGGCAGTCGGTGGAATCGCTTGGCTGTAAATGGGCTTTCCGATTCCACCGGCCGGTCTGGTCACACAGTCGTCTGTCCGTTGGCCACTGGTTGTGGCTGAGGTCATCAATCGGATGCCATCTGCTTGACGGGGCTGTCATCGATGGCTTGATCTTGTCTAGTCTAGTGGTGTCCTCTGCTTCTGTCCATCGTGGGATGTTGCCGGCCAGGTGTAAGGGGCCCCGTTCTTGATAACATTTTGTAGTTCCACGATGGACTGGTCGGTGAGTGCAGCCCTTGGAGAGGACGGGAGCTGGCAAAGGCACTGTGTTGCTGCGCCTTCGCCGCTCAACCGTCTGGGCCAGGGCTGCGGTTGTCATGTCCGGTATTTTTCGTCGTTTTATTGCCATTATGGGGCTTTTAACGAGACCAATTTTTTGATGGTGGTATGGTCACGGTTCTTAATTGCCATCTTGGCGTTGTGGTCCATAATGTCCTTTGCTGATGTTTCAATCACTCCCTTTATAAGTTTGCCCAGCGCGTCATCTGTGTCGTCAGTGTAGTAGACAAGATGTTCCGTGTGACGCGTCAGGGCAACCACCGCGTGTGAAGCACTGTGATGTAGCTGTAACTTCCTCTTCTGGTGTTTGATGACGTGTACTCTCTTGTAGCACAATCCCTGGGCCTCATGGATGGTTAGTACTTTAGAGGCCTCTCCGGTTCCGTAACCTGACTTTCTCAGCGTTGACTTCTCCAGCTGTGTGTAAGTCAGGTACAAGGTGTTGTTGTCGGATTTAGGGATCTCCGTCCCGGTCATGGGTGCTATTTCCAGGGACTTAACGATGTTACTTGAGGAGTAGATGCCCTTGTGTATTTGCTTGAGCGCCATGGCGACGTCTTGCGGGCATCTATGTGTACAGAGAAGATCTTCGGTGACGTCTGCGAGGTGATGCGGGCGATAGTAGTACATCTCGAAGAGATTATCTCGGTCTATAAAGGGGAGCTGGTTTACGTCCCCTATTAACAGCAGGCTCTTGGCTTTGGTGATAAGTGCCATTAGTATTATGGATCCGAAGTGACTCATGAGTGCCTCATCTACGAGCAGCCTCTTGAGCACCAGGTCTTCGAGTCCCTTCGGTCCATTTACCAGGAGAGATGCAACTGTTCGCACCCTCTTCGTAGCTTCGTGGCCTGCCTTTTCCCGGATTCTCTCCACGAGATCTTTCTTGGCCTCGATCGTTGTCGTTACAACTACATCCTCTTCTGTGTTGAAGTTTTGGACAATCCACGTCGTTTTCCCGCAACCCGGGACTCCATTTATCCAGGTTATTGCTGGGATCGTCCATTCGTCGGGGGGCTCTACCTCGGACAGGATCTGGGATGTTTGTAGGATCCTGTCCTCCAGCCATATTTCTGTCCCCCTGGTGGTGACGACGATGGGGTCGCGAGATGGGATGTTGTAGACTGGTTGTCCTCTTCTTTTGGTCCGGTCCTCGTCCAGGAGGACTATTCCTGAGGTGGCGCTGTATGCCGCCATATGGGTAGTCATGTCCTGTCCCCTAAGGACGGTCGCCGTGTTGTTGTTATAGACCGTAGCGTGGGCCTCCTCTAGTTGGATTTGTAGGAGGCCATCTTTGCTTTGTTGGTACGACTTCATGATGTCTTCGCATTCCTTGATCCTAATGGTCTTATTGGCCTCTAATACGGCTATGTATTCAAGGAATGCGTTGATCATATGGTCTTCTTGTCGTACCACTTTCCTTAGGGTTGGACTCTTGACCAGACCTTTCTGTGCCTTTGTTCGGTGTTGTTTTGTTTGTGTTGTCTGCGGAGGTTTTGGGGCATTGGTAAATCTGCTGAGCGCGTTTGCTTGGGTGTCCGGGCTGCGGAAAGTGTCCGGTCGCAAGAGCAGCTGTTCCTCGAGACCTTCTTGAGGCTCTCTCCTAAAGTGTCGGCTCTCCTTTGTTACCAGCCGATGGAGATGCTGGTCAACTTTGGCGGCTGTGGTCTGTTGTTTTGCCGCTAAGGCGATCTCTTTTTGTTTCTCAGCTGCCCTTTGTCTCCTTAATTCCCTTTCCTTTTCAGCCCAGATTTCCGCGCTTGACTTCGGCGTCTCAGTAGATGGCCCTGGGAGTGATATTGCGTGTTCTGCGTCTTGTGGTGTGGATGGCTTTTTCCAGTTTGTTAGAGATTTTATCTTTTTCCTGATTTTTTGCAGCACATTTGTTGTGGAGTTGGGATCGAGGTTCTGCTCCACCTCTGAGTGTGTTGTGGGTTGGGTTCCTGTTGTTGGACTTTGGTGTAGTTGCGCTGTGGTCAGACTTGATGCTGACTCGGGTGCTTTATTGGGTACTAGGAAGCTCAGATCTTGGGATCTTCCTTCGTACACCACGATCTCGTGTTTGTCTGCAGCTTTAACGCACCCGAGATAGTCCGCCACCTCTCCTCTATCAAAGTCGACGCACATTGTGTCCACACTAATTGTTCTTGGGCCGATGGTAGTGCCGTTGGCTTCGGATAGCTTCAACAAGAACGAGCAGGCTCTGGCAAATTGAGTTCCTTCGGTGGTTTTGTCGAATAGTAGCACAGATTTGTTTTTGGTGCGTACTATCCTACATGAGCCACCGTCAATCATCTCCTCGCCCAGTTCCTCGTATCTTCTCCTCTTCATGGTCGTCCTTGTTGTGCTGCCTTTGAGTATGAGAGCCAGCCCAGGTGAGATGGCGACTCTCTTGTTGCCAACGGTGGAGCAGAAGCTTATTCCCAATCTTTCATAGCTATTGTTCATGAACAGAACCACTTTCCTTATCCTGATCGAAGGTGTTCCACTCTCTCCCTCTCTTAACCATCTAGGAATATTGAAGAGGGGAGCTGCCGTTCTCTGTTGGAGTGGAACTATGGGGTCCGTGGGATCTGTTCTCTGAATGATGCTATTTGTGCTGTCTACGCTTTGTTGTTCTTGAAATCTCTTTCTTGCGATGTTGAAGATCTTATCAATGTAAGTCAGGAACACTTCTTTGGCGTGCTGGTCCTCCAAATATTTATGTACGTCCGCTTCCTGAATGTTGGTGTTCATTTCTTGTTCTACATCGTGTCTGTGGTGCAGGAAGCGGGGACAGTCGAAGATGATGTGCCATACCGTTTCTTCAGTGTCTGGATCGCACTCGCATCCTGGGCTTCCGATCAGTTTGAAGCGGTGCAGGTAGTGAGCGAAAGCACCGTGTCCGGTCATGGCCTGGATGCGGGTGGGTGTGAGAGATGTTGTTCTCACGAATCGGTATGACTTCTGTATGTCGGGCAAGAATCTTCTCGTGATTCCTCCGGTATCCGCGTTTGTATATCTGTCCTGCCATTTTTGTATGGATTCCTTCCGGATCTTCCTCTTTATGCAGGACAGGGGGATTTGATCATAATCCGGGATTTCTTTGGGGTTCAGAGCCGCTTGTTTTGCGAGCTCATCCGCTCTTTCGTTCCCGGACGTCCCCACGTGTGCGCGGAGCCAGAAGAGTCTTACTGTTCTGCCCTCTTCTTCGATGTCCTTTAGCCGTCTTTTGATGTCCGCCACTAATTGAGTTTTAGGTTTGGGATTCCGAATCAGTTCTAGCGAAGATCTTGAGTCGCTTAGGATGTTTACTTCCTTATGTTCGGATTCCTTCACCATCTCTACTGCTTTATAGAGGGCGAACATCTCCGACTGAAACACTGTACAGTTTTTATCGAGTGACAGTCTGGTGTAATTGACTTCTTGCCCATTCTCCCACCATGATATTGCAGCCCCTGTTTTCCCCTCGATCTTACTGCCATCCGTATAGATCTGAGGGCCTCTGATGTTATGCTTTTCTATGGTCTGGGGCTCCATGTCTTCCAACTTCTCAAAGGTGGTGATAGTGAAGTCGGAAGGGTGGGGTAGTGTGAGAATATCACAGGTCTTCTGTAGCGTTTTCCCGGGCGGAACGTAGTCACTCGATATTTCCTTCTTGGTTTTGTAAAGGGCTGCCGCTTCGTGTATTCTGATGTCCAGCGGCAGCAATCCTGACAGTGCCAGTGTAGATGTTAGTGAGGCTGTCCTGTAGGCTTTGCAGATCTTGATTGCAAAGCTTCTCTGTATTGAGTCCAGCAGCGCCTTGGTCTTGTTTAAATCTGCGGCTGGGGCCCAGACGCTCGCGGCGTACAAGATGATCGGCTCGATAACTGAGATATATATCGTCCTGATGATCTCTCCGTTTAACCCCCACGTCACCTTGGCGGAGTGCGCTATCTGCTTATAGATGTTCGCCGCTTTCTTGCAGACTGCCGCCACATGCGAGGTGAAGGTGAGGGATCTATTGATTATGACGCCTAGAAGTTTAATTTCGTCCACTAATTTTATATCGGTTCCGGACATCTTTATTTGGGGAGCGGTGAGTTTCAGCTTACGGGTGAGCAGCATTGCATTGGTTTTATGTGCTGCAAACCTCAGCTTGTTATGGGCTCCCCACCTTTCAACGATCCGGAGCACGCGGTTCGCTTTTTCTTCTATGGCGTCAATGGTCTCTTCGGAGAAGATTAATGTGATATCGTCGGCAAAAGCTTTGAAGTTTACTCGACCCCTGGATAGTTGGTCGAGTAGCGGGTTCAATAAGATGTTCCAGAAGGTTGGTCCACCTGTCGATCCTTGGACACAACCTTTATTTGTCCCTTTTGCGCTCTTTTTGCCGGCGTAGTTCACCTCGATACCACGGTCTTCGAGGTATGAGCAGATCATCTTGTATATGTTGGAGGGGCATCCTTTCCTTATTAGCTGGTGCTTCAATGCCGGCCACCACGCATTGTCGAATGCGCCTTCTATGTCTAGTGAGATTAGGAGGACGATCTTCTTGTTCTGTACCTCCTCCTTGATGTGGTCTACTAGACTGAATAACGCGTCCTCTGTGTTTCTTTGCGGGATGAAGCCGAACTGGTTCTTGTTTATTGAGGGGAGTATATGCCATTGGACTCTGGTGATCATGAGTTTTTCGACTATCTTCCCCAGAATGGGGAGTAGCCCAATGGGTCTGTACGACTTGGGGTGAGTGTAATCTTCTTTACCCGGTTTTTTCAGAATGACCACGTGTGCTTTCTTCCATTGTTTCGGAAAGTGTCCTAGTTGTAGGCATTTGTTCGCCAGTTCTAAAAACACCTCCGGTGCACACATGATGGCCTCGCTACAGATGTCCGATGTGAGGCCATCGGGGCCTGGAGCCTTCGCTGGATTTAGTGCTGATAGGATTAACTCCAGTTCCGCTATGGTGAATGGTGGGTCATCCTCTGCCAGTTGTTCTACCGGGTAGTTCCCCCTTAAGTGTTGGTGGTATTGTGAGTCGGTTTCTTCGGAGTCATCGGGGTAGAACGTTTCGGCTAGGAGGTCCGCGGATCTTTGCGGACTTAGCGTCTTGCCCTGTGTGTCTCTCAGTAGCACGTTCTCCTGGTTTGCTGCTGTCTTTCCGATGATCCTGTATATACCGTCCCACATACTTTCCTTCTCTTGAGTCGCACAGAACTCCTTCCAGCTTGCTGTTTGTGCCTCCTCCATTTTATTCCTATATTCTTGTCTTGCGGCTCGGTATTCTTCGATGACGTGAACTTTCCTCGATGGTGCCGCGTTTTTTATCCGTCTTTTCTTCCTCAGGACGTCCTTTTTTAGGTCTTCTAAGGACTTGTTCCACCACGGCGGCACTGGTTTGCCTTTGTAAGTACCCATCTTCGGAATCGTTTCTACACATGCTTCCTGGATATTGTTTATATAGGTACTTACGGCTTCTTCCAAATCATTTGCTGTCTTTATTGACTCCTTTAAGGCATTCTTACTCAAGTTAGTATCCACCAGAGACTTGTTAAATTTCTCCCTGAACGCTGACCATTTCGCTTTTTTGGTGTTATACCTCCGGGTTGTTGGTCGGGGGATTGGTTGAAGTTTACCCTCGACCCTGATCCGGAAGGTGATTGCGTTGTGGTCTGATGTAGTAGCGTCCCGGGTGACTCTCCAGTTCTCCACCTTTGCTAGCATCGGCAGGCTGCACGCTGTCACATCGACTATACTCGTGTACATCCTGCCGTTTCTCTCCGTTTCGAAGGTGGGGGTGTCTCCGGTGTTGAGAATGTGGAAGTTAATTTCATCGAGGAATGTGGAGTAGTCGCGGCCCCTCTGATCTTCTGTGGCGCTTCCCCACCAATGACTCCACGCGTTCACGTCACCTGCCACTAAGACGTTTTGGGTGGAAAGTTTCCCAATAGTGTTCCTGACTCTTCTAATATTCTCTTGTATGTCTTTGTCTCCCTCGAAGTACACCGATATTAACCCAAGCTCGAGGTTGGCCGCTTTGATGGTTACCGCTGCTTCGGTCTCTGTGACCAATTGTGGATCGTGCGATACCTCAATGGTGTCGCCGAATATCACAACAGCGGCTTTGTTGGGCCCTTCTCGGTTCAGGGTACACTGGATGACATGTGTCCCTGGATGTTGTTTGAGGAAACCTGCACTTCCTACGTAGGGTTCTTGAAGTAGGGCTATCGAGATCTTCTGTTCCGCGGCCACTCTTAAGAGCTCTAGGGTGGCCGTTTTGGATCTTTGCAGGTTTGCTTGGATTACTTTGATGTACTGTGGTGGCTTCTCGGGAGACTCTGTCGTTCTGTTCGTATTGTCGCCCTTAGCACAGGTAAGAGATTCTGGACCTTGCTATACTGTCCCATTTATGTCTCTCTGCGCAATCAATGCTAAAAGCGTTGTGTGCGATGTCTAGAGGCGCTGATGGTTTAGAGACTGTTTTGCAGTTATAGCAGGTCGGTGGCATGGCCTTCTTCCGTGCCTCACACTTGTCCCAGTCGTGGGTATTGTCGCCGCAGTAGCTGCATCGGCGATGCTCCTCTTCACAGATCTTTGTTGTGTGCCCAAAGCCAAGGCATCGAGCACATTGGAGGAGAGGAGATTGATCTTCAATGGGTCTCCTTTGTAGGTCGATGTAGACCTTCCCAGCTTCCAGGAAATTCTTGTGGAGCAACGGCGACACCTCCAGTACCACGTGGCACTCTTGCTGGTTCCGTGCCCTCTTCCTATACTTCACCCTAATGCTGGATTCTTTTTCCGGGACGCCGTTGAACACTTGCTTGTTTTGGGCTTTAAGGTGTTCCACGATTTCGGCGTCCGTATGGAACGACAACACGTTTTTTATGATGAGGAGAGGGTTGCTCTGTCTTGCCCTCTCCTGTTTGAGTTGGTCACTTTCTTTAAGTCGCGCTTAGGTTAGGTTAGGTTAGGTTAGGTTAGGTTAGGTTAGGTTAGGTTAGGTTAGGTTAGGTTAGGTTTTTTTTTTTTTTTTTTTTTTTTTTTTTTTTTTTTTTTTTTGTCCACAGGCCTAGGTGGCCCGTGCTCTGATTATTATTTTTTCAATTTGGTTTATTTTCTTTTGGATCTTATCGCATTTGCGTCGGTTTACAATCAATTTTTTATATTTTATAATAGTTTATACATGTTATGTCGCATTCCCTGAAGGGGAATTTGTGTAAGTGTTTGTAATTTTACATAGCTATTTTTATAATTTCCCTGAAGGGGTTTTTACTGTGTTCCATCTGATTGTTGACGGACCCGACATTTCCCGCTACCCTCAGGTTTTATGATGCTCCACCCTTTGCCTTTAGATGTTGTGGCATTGGCTCGGGTGTTTAGGGGTCACCCAAGCTGGGTGGAGTTCCTGGGTTGGTAAAAGGTACCGTTCAATGTCGTGTCCGCCGGCAGGCAGTCGGTGGAATCGCTTGGCTGTAAATGGGCTTTCCGATTCCACCGGCCGGTCTGGTCACACAGTCGTCTCTCCGTTGGCCACTGGTTGTGGCTGAGGTCATCAATCGGATGCCATCTGCTTGACGGGGCTGTCATCGATGGCTTGATCTTGTCTAGTCTAGTGGTGTCCTCTGCTTCTGTCCATCGTGGGATGTTGCCGGCCAGGTGTAAGGGGCCCGGTTCTTGATAACATTTTGTAGTTCCACGATGGACTGGTCGGTGAGTGCAGCCCTTGGAGAGGACGGGAGCCGGCAAAGGCACTGTGTTGCTGCGCCTTCGCCGCTCAACCGTCTGGGCCAGGGCTGCGGTTGTCATGTCCGGTATTTTTCGTCGTTTTATTGCCATTATGGAGCTTTTAACGAGACCAATTTTTTGATGGTGGTATGGTCACGGTTCTTAATTGCCATCTTGGCGTTGTGGTCCATAATGTCCTTTGCTGATGTTTCGATCACTCCCTTTATAAGTTTGCCCAGCGCGTCATCTGTGTCGTCAGTGTAGTAGACAAGATGTTCCGTGTGACGCGTCAGGGCAACCACCGCGTGTGAAGCACTGTGATGTAGCTGTAACTTCCTCTTCTGGTGTTTGATGACGTATACTCTCTTGTAGCACAATCCCTGGGCCTCATGGATGGTTAGTACTTTAGAGGCCTCTCCGGTTCCGTAACCTGACTTTCTCAGCGTTGACTTCTCCAGCTGTGTGTAAGTCAGGTACAAGGTGTTGTTGTCGGATTTAGGGATCTCCGTCCCGGTCATGGGTGCTATTTCCAGGGACTTAACGATGTTACTTGAGGAGTAGATGCCCTTGTGTATTTGCTTGAGCGCCATGGCGACGTCTTGCGGGCATCTATGTGTACAGAGAAGATCTTCGGTGACGTCTGCGAGGTGATGCGGGCGATAGTAGTACATCTCGAAGAGATTATCTCGGTCTATAAAGGGGAGCTGGTTTACGTCCCCTATTAACAGCAGGCTCTTGGCTTTGGTGATAAGTGCCATTAGTATTATGGATCCGAAGTGACTCATGAGTGCCTCATCTACGAGCAGCCTCTTGAGCACCAGGTCTTCGAGTCCCTTCGGTCCATTTACCAGGAGAGATGCAACTGTGCGCACCCTCTTCGTAGCTTCGTGGCCTGCCTTTTCCCGGATTCTCTCCACGAGATCTTTCTTGGCCTCGATCGTTGTCGTTACAACTACATCCTCTTCTGTGTTGAAGTTTTGGACAATCCACGTCGTTTTCCCGCAACCCGGGACTCCATTTATCCAGGTTATTGCTGGGATCGTCCATTCGTCGGGGGGCTCTACCTCGGACAGGATCTGGGATGTTTGTAGGATCCTGTCCTCCAGCCATATTTCTGTCCCCCTGGTGGTGACGACGATGGGGTCGCGAGATGGGATGTTGTAGACTGGTTGTCCTCTTCTTTTGGTCCGGTCCTCGTCCAGGAGGACTATTCCTGAGGTGGCGCTGTATGCCGCCATATGGGTAGTCATGTCCTGTCCCCTAAGGACGGTCGCCGTGTTGTTGTTATAGACCGTAGCGTGGGCCTCCTCTAGTTGGATTTGTAGGAGGCCATCTTTGCTTTGTTGGTACGACTTCATGATGTCTTCGCATTCCTTGATCCTAATGGTCTTATTGGCCTCTAATACGGCTATGTATTCAAGGAATGCGTTGATCATATGGTCTTCTTGTCGTACCACTTTCCTTAGGGTTGGACTCTTGACCAGACCTTTCTGTGCCTTTGTTCGGTGTTGTTTTGTTTGTGTTGTCTGCGGAGGTTTTGGGGCATTGGTAAATCTGCTGAGCGCGTTTGCTTGGGTGTCCGGGCTGCGGAAAGTGTCCGGTCGCAAGAGCAGCTGTTCCTCGAGACCTTCTTGAGGCTCTCTCCTAAAGTGTCGGCTCTCCTTTGTTACCAGCCGATGGAGATGCTGGTCAACTTTGGCGGCTGTGGTCTGTTGTTTTGCCGCTAAGGCGATCTCTTTTTGTTTCTCAGCTGCCCTTTGTCTCCTTAATTCCCTTTCCTTTTCAGCCCAGATTTCCGCGCTTGACTTCGGCGTCTCAGTAGATGGCCCTGGGAGTGATATTGCGTGTTCTGCGTCTTGTGGTGTGGATGGCTTTTTCCAGTTTGTTAGAGATTTTATCTTTTTCCTGATTTTTTGCAGCACATTTGTTGTGGAGTTGGGATCGAGGTTCTGCTCCACCTCTGAGTGTGTTGTGGGTTGGGTTCCTGTTGTTGGACTTTGGTGTAGTTGCGCTGTGGTCAGACTTGATGCTGTCTCGGGTGCTTTATTGGGTACTAGGAAGCTCAGATCTTGGGATCTTCCTTCGTACACCACGATCTCGTGTTTGTCTGCAGCTTTAACGCACCCGAGATAGTCCGCCACCTCTCCTCTATCAAAGTCGACGCACATTGTGTCCACACTAATTGTTCTTGGGCCGATGGTAGTGCCGTTGGCTTCGGATAGCTTCAACAAGAACGAGCAGGCTCTGGCAAATTGAGTTCCTTCGGTGGTTTTGTCGAATAATAGCACAGATTTGTTTTTGGTGCGTACTATCCTACATGAGCCACCGTCAATCATCTCCTCGCCCAGTTCCTCGTATCTTCTCCTCTTCATGGTCGTCCTTGTTGTGCTGCCTTTGAGTATGAGAGCCAGCCCAGGTGAGATGGCGACTCTCTTGTTGCCAACGGTGGAGCAGAAGCTTATTCCCAATCTTTCATAGCTATTGTTCATGAACAGAACCACTTTCCTTATCCTGATCGAAGGTGTTCCACTCTCTCCCTCTCTTAACCATCTAGGAATATTGAAGAGGGGAGCTGCCGTTCTCTGTTGGAGTGGAACTATGGGGTCCGTGGGATCTGTTCTCTGAATGATGCTATTTGTGCTGTCTACGCTTTGTTGTTCTTGAAATCTCTTTCTTGCGATGTTGAAGATCTTATCAATGTAAGTCAGGAACACTTCTTTGGCGTGCTGGTCCTCCAAATATTTATGTACGTCCGCTTCCTGAATGTTGGTGTTCATTTCTTGTTCTACATCGTGTCTTTGGTGCAGGAAGCGGGGACAGTCGAAGATGATGTGCCATACCGTTTCTTCAGTGTCTGGATCGCACTCGCATCCTGGGCTTCCGATCAGTTTGAAGCGGTGCAGGTAGTGAGCGAAAGCACCGTGTCCGGTCATGGCCTGGATGCGGGTGGGTGTGAGAGATGTTGTTCTCACGAATCGGTATGACTTCTGTATATCGGGCAAGAATCTTCTCGTGATTCCTCCGGTATCCGCGTTTGTATATCTGTCCTGCCATTTTTGTATGGATTCCTTCCGGATCTTCCTCTTTATGCAGGACAGGGGGATTTGATCATAATCCGGGATTTCTTTGGGGTTCAGAGCCAGATCAATCTCCTCTCCTCCAATGTGCTCGATGCCTTGGCTTTGGGCACACAACAAAGATCTGTGAAGAGGAGCATCGCCGATGCAGCTACTGCGGCGACAATACCCACGACTGGGACAAGTGTGAGGCACGGAAGAAGGCCATGCCACCGACCTGCTATAACTGCAAAACAGTCTCTAAACCATCAGCGCCTCTAGACATCGCACACAACGCTTTTAGCATTGATTGCGCAGAGAGACATAAATGGGACAGTATAGCAAGGTCCAGAATCTCTTACCTGTGCTAAGGGCGACAATACGAACAGAACGACAGAGTCTCCCGAGAAGCCACCACAGTACATCAAAGTAATCCAAGCAAACCTGCAAAGATCCAAAACGGCCACCCTAGAGCTCTTAAGAGTGGCCGCGGAACAGAAGATCTCGATAGCCCTACTTCAAGAACCCTACGTAGGAAGTGCAGGTTTCCTCAAACAACATCCAGGGACACATGTCATCCAGTGTACCCTGAACCGAGAAGGGCCCAACAAAGCCGCTGTTGTGATATTCGGCGACACCATTGAGGTATCGCACGATCCACAATTGGTCACAGAGACCGAAGCAGCGGTAACCATCAAAGCGGCCAACCTCGAGCTTGGGTTAATATCGGTGTACTTCGAGGGAGACAAAGACATACAAGAGAATATTAGAAGAGTCAGGAACACTATTGGGAAACTTTCCACCCAAAACGTCTTAGTGGCAGGTGACGTGAACGCGTGGAGTCATTGGTGGGGAAGCGCCACAGAAGATCAGAGGGGCCGCGACTACTCCACATTCCTCGATGAAATTAACTTCCACATTCTCAACACCGGAGACACCCCCACCTTCGAAACGGAGAGAAACGGCAGGATGTACACGAGTATAGTCGATGTGACAGCGTGCAGCCTGCCGATGCTAGCAAAGGTGGAGAACTGGAGAGTCACCCGGGACGCTACTACATCAGACCACAACGCAATCACCTTCCGGATCAGGGTCGAGGGTAAACTTCAACCAATCCCCCGACCAACAACCCGGAGGTATAACACCAAAAAAGCGAAATGGTCAGCGTTCAGGGAGAAATTTAACAAGTCTCTGGTGGATACTAACTTGAGTAAGAATGCCTTCTGTCTATCTATATAAGCCAGGAACACTTCTTTGGCGTGCTGGTCCTCCAAATATTTATGTACGTCCGCTTCCTGAAGGTTGGTATTCATCTTTTGCTCTGCATCGTATCTTTGGTGCAGGAAGCGGGGACAGTCGAAGATAATATGCCATACCGTTTCTTCAATGTCTGGGTCGCATTCGCATCCTGGGCTTTCGACCAGTTTGAAGCGGTGCAGGTAGTGGGCAAATGCTCCGTGTCCGGTCATGGCCTGGATGCGGGTGGGTGTGAGAGATGTTGTTCTGACGAAACGGTATGACTTCTGTATGTCGGGCAAGAATCTCTTTGTGATTTCTCCGGTGTCCGCGTTCGTATACCTGTCCTGCCATTTTTGTACTGATTCCTTCCGGATCTTCCTCTTAATGTAGGACAGGGGGATTTGATCATAATCCGGGATTTCTTTGGGGTTCAGAGCCGCTTGTTTTGCGAGCTCATCCGCTCTTTCGTTCCCGGACGTCCCCACGTGTGCGCGGAGCCAGAAGAGTCTTACTATTCTGCCCTCTTCTTCGATGTCCTTTAGCCGTCTTTTGATGTCCGCCACTAGTTGAGTTTTAGGTTTGGGATTCCGAATCAGTTCTAGCGAAGATCTTGAGTCGCTTAAGATGTTTACTTCCTTGTGTTCGGATTCCTTCACCATCTCTACTGCCTTATACAGGGCGAACATCTCTGACTGAAACACTGTGCAGTTTTTATCGAGTGACAGTCTGGTGTTGTTGACTTCTTGCCCGTTCTCCCACCATGATATTGCGGCCCCTGTTTTCCCTTCGATCTTGCTGCCATCCGTGTAGATCTGTGGGCCTCTGATGTTGTGCTTTTCTATGGTCTGGGGCTCCATGTCTTCCAGCTTCTCAAAGGTGGTGATAGTGAAGTCGGAAGGGTGGGGTAGCGTTAGAATGTCGCAGGTCTTCTGTAGCGTTTTCCCGGGCGGAACGTAGTCACTCGATATTCCTTTTTTGGTCTTGTAAAGGGCTGCCGCTTCGTGTATTCTGATGTCCAGCGGCAGCAATCCTGACAGTGCCAGTGTGGATGTTAATGAGGCTGTCCTGTAGGCTTTGCAGATCTTGATTGCAAAGCTCCTCTGTATGGAGTCCAGCAACGCCTTAGTCTTGTTTAAGTCTGCGGCTGGGGCCCAGACGCTCGAGGCATACAAGATGATCGGCTCGATAACTGAGATATATATTGTTCTGATAATCTCTCCGTTTAACCCCCACGTCACCTTGGCGGAGTGCGCTATCTGCTTGTAGATGTTCGCGGCTTTCTTGCAGACTGCCGCCACATGCGAGGTGAAGGTGAGGGATCTATTGATTATGACGCCTAGAAGTTTAATTTCGTCCATGAGTTTGATTTCAGTTCCGGACATCTTTATTTGGGGAGCGGTAATTTTCAGCTTGCGGGTGAGCAGCATTGCGTTGGTTTTGTGAGCTGCAAACCTCAGCTTGTTATGGGCTCCCCACCTTTCGACGATCCGGAGCACACGGTTCGCTTTTTCCTCTATGGCGTCAATAGTCTCTTCGGAGAAGATTAATGTAATATCGTCAGCGAATGCCTTGAAGTGTACTCGACATCTGGATAGTTGGTCGAGTAGTGGGTTCAGTAGGATGTTCCAGAAGGTTGGTCCACCTGTTGATCCTTGGACACAACCTTTACTCGTACCTTTTGCACTCTTTTTGCCGGCGTAGTTGACCTCGATACCACGGTCTTCGAGGTATGAGCAGATCATCTTGTATATATTGGAGGGGCATCCTTTCCTTATCAGTTGGTGCTTCAGTGCCGGCCACCACGCATTGTCGAATGCGCCTTCTATGTCAAGGGAGATCAGGAGGACGATCTTCTTGTTGTTCTGTACCTCCTCCTTGATGTGGTCTACTAGGCTGAATAGCGCATCCTCTGTGTTTCTTTGTGGGATGAAGCCGAACTGATTCCTGTTTATTGAGGGGAGTATATGCCATTGGACTCTGGTGACCATGAGTTTCTCAACTATCTTTCCCAAAATGGGGAGTAGTCCAATGGGTCTGTACGACTTGGGGTGAGTGTAATCTTCTTTGCCCGGTTTTTTCAGGATGACCACGTGTGCTGTCTTCCATTGTTGCGGGAAGTGTCCTAATTGTAGGCATTTGTTCGCCAATTCTAAGAACACCTCCGGTGCACACATAATGGCCTCGTTACAGATGTCCGATGTGAAGCCATCGGGGCCTGGAGCTTTCCCTGGGTTCAGTGATGATAGGATTAACTCCAGTTCCGCCATGGTGAATGGTGGGTCATCCTCTACCAGTTGTTCTACCGGGTAGTTTTCCCTTAGGTGTTTGTGATATTGTGAGTCGGTTTCTTCAGAGTCGTCGGGGTAAAATGTTTCGGCCAGTAGGTCCGCGGATCTTTGTGGACTTAGCGTGTTTCCTTCTGCATCTCTTAGTAGCACGTTTTCCTGGTTTCTTGATGTCTTCCCAATGATTCTGTATATCCCGTCCCACATGCTTTCTTTCTCTTGAGTCGCACAGAACTCTTTCCAACTGCTTGTTTGTGCCTCCTCCATTTTCTTCCTATACTCTTGTCTTGCGGCTCGGTGGTTAGGTTAGGTTAGGTTAGGTTTTTTTTTTTTTTTTTTTTTTTTTTTTTTTTTTTTTTTTTTTTTTTTTTTTTTTTTTTTTTTTTTTTTTTTTTTTTTTTTTTTTTTTTTTTTTTTTTTAATGGCCCCTTTATGGGACCTCTTGTTCCCCCTTTCATAAAAAGGGACAATTATTTGCTTTTATTTCAATTTCTACATTTCCCATTATTTTAAAATTTATTTACTAGCAATTCTTACTATTTCTATTTCTTCTTAACTTTTTTATCTTATGACTACATCCTTACATTATTGTTTTTTATTATTATTACATTATATTATTACATTATTATTTGTTATTTAATTCTGTTTTATATTTTAAAGTTACATTGTTCTGTCTTATAACTATTTCTTTACATTATTATTTATTATTATTATTACATTATATTATTACATTATATTATTATTTGTTATTTTTTGTTTATTTCTGTTTTATATTTTATAGTTACATTGTTCTGTCTTATATCTATTTCTTTACATTATTATTTTTTATTATTATTACATTATATTATTACATTATTATTTTTTGTTAATTTCTGTCTTATATTTTATAGTTACATTGTTTTGTCTTATAACTATTCCTTTACATTATTATATATATTGTAATAACGTTATATTATTACATTATTATTACATTATATTACTACATTGTTATATTATACATTTGTAGGGATTTATTTTCTTCCTATATCTGGAATACACAGTATTATCATCTCTGTCTATCAAGTCTAATTTTATGCATGTCGAGTGGTACAGTGTTTGGGTTCAGCGTGGAAGTCCCGGCAAGAGTAATTGCGAGCATAATTATGTCATCATAATAATGTTGCAGTTGTTGTAGAGTGCTATAGCGTGCGCAAACGTGGGTGAGAAGTTTAATATTAATAGTAGGCTAGGTGGTAATTTTACAATATGTGTTGTGCATCATCGTGTCGTCAACTTATGCTTTACATGCTGTCTTATTTTTTAAAATAATTTCATGTAAGTGCAAAGTATGTGGTAGTTTTTTTTTTTTTTTTTTTTTTTTTTTTTTTTTTTTTTTTTTTTTTTTTTTTTTTTTTTTTTTTTTTTTTTTTTTTTTTTTTTTTTTTTTTTTCACACACAACACATTTACAAATTGTTTAAAATTGTGTACATTGTTGCATTTAATACATTATTAATTACATACAATGCTATTATTTAAAAATCCTACCTATTACTCTACGGAGACTTACTTGTCTTCGGGTGCATAAGCAACCGTTGCGCGCGCTATAGCGTCCCACCTTTGCCGCACCGGGCATTCCATACTGAACGCATGATGGTTTGCATGCTTTGGGTCTTCTCTCATACAATTCGTGCAGCACGGTTCCTTTCCCTCATTCCGATCATCACACTCAGACTGGTGATGTGTTCCAGAGCAGTGGGCGCATTTCTCTTCGGCAGCGCTACAGAATCGCCGCCCATGTCCGTACCCTAAGCAGCGCGAGCACTGGATTAGGGGGGACTGGTCGGCGACTCTGACGCGCTGGATATCTATATAAAGATATCCTGCCTCTGTGAAACGCACCCACAGCCCCGGTGACACATTAAGTACCACGTGCTGAGTGTGATCATCCTTTCCTTTCCTCTTATATTTAACACTCATCCTATCCTCTGTCCCACCCAGGATGTCCTTTACGAGGTGCCTATTTTGCCTCCTGATGGCATCTAATATGTCGTCGTCGGTGTTGCTTTTCAGCACCCCGTATAGCACAACCTGGGGATCCTTATTCTCTATAATCTGTGTATCCAGATCCATCCTAGCTTCCTCTATTTTATTTTTAACTCTATCTCTTTCCATCCTATCTCTAAATCCCATGATTATTTTTCTCCCTTTTCCCCTCCTTATTCGGTCTACTTGTATCCCTTCCCTCCTTGCTTGCATAATTCTTCCTATTTTCTCTACCACCTCGTTTGTGGGCATGAGGTCTTCCTTGTCCGATACGACTAGGGAGTGGAGGGTCCTGTACTTGGGTTCCCTGGATGATGTCTGGGTTCTCCCTATTCCCCGGGTGACACTCGCATAAGTAGGAGATGTCTCTGACTCCGGTTCATTTTGTACAGCGATCCTCCCCTCCCCAATCGCATCAGCCAAAGTTCCTACTTGCTTTTCTACGTGGTCCGATATCTTATCTATTACCTTAATGTTCTCGTCTTCTATCTTAACGTGGATACTATCCACGTTAAGACAGGCGGCATCTACTAAATAATTCCTAATTTCTACTAGCTCAGTCTTATACTCCTCCCTGAACTCACTTAACTCATCCTTTACCTCTTTCATGCAATTGCACTTCATGCCCACTCTATCTTTGACCTGGTCACTCTGTGTCCCAGAGTCCCCAGTCCGTACCTTTCCTTTTTGTGTTCCTACCTCCTCCCCGTCCCCGTCCCTAGCTATAATTTCTTTCAATAAATCGACCACGGCTAGTAGCTCCTCTCCCATACCAGACTTCAGCTCTCCCTTCATATTTCTAGTCTGGTTTAGGAGATAGATGCTACGCTTTACCTTTGTCAGCGCGCTCGCCAGCAGCTGGCTCGTAGTTAACTCACTCTCGCTGTTGTCGCGCGCGCTGTAGGTTTTATTAAAATGACTTAGAGGGGTGCGGGCCATTGCCATCTTTCAATAATAAATAAAATAAATGTGTAAATTTAAATTGACTTAAATGGGGAACGTAAAATTGTATAAATGTAAAAATAAAACAATGTATTCAATAATTAGTAAATAAATAATTAAGCGTCAATGTCAATAAAAAATTTTTAAAAATATAAAATGCAATAATATCAATTTTAATCCTAACTGTACGTCTTATGGGATAGTAGTGTGTTTTAAAGCTTAGCTTATTAAGGGGGAACGCGTCGTGTTTTAAAATTGTAAATATAAAATTGTATAGGTTATATAGTATACTACTTCAATGATAAATATAAATGTTTTAATTAATATCGTATTTTAGATGTAATTTAGCCAATTTGTGTAATTTTTTGTATTTTTAAATTTATATTATATTTATTGTATATTAAATTATTTATTAGTTATTTACTACTTATTTTACGCAAGTTTTAATTTACTTCCTGTGGTAAGGTTGAAAATCTATCGCCTATAAATTTACTACAAAAACACTAATGAGTCAAAACTTGTTGCTTTTTAAATCTTTACAGGGGTTCCAATTTATTACATTACTGTTACTAGAAAGAAAATGTTTCGCCTGTCAGTTTTTAATAGCAACAACGCTTGGTCTGTTGCTATGGTCAATTTGATTATTTCCTATGGGAATATGGTCAATTGGCTAAACGTTATCTTAACGGCTGTATCAATGTGGTACAGCTGGTCCTAAAGTAGTATAAGTCAAGTTCTAAGTATAACCTAGATACTGTTCGAATATATGCCTAAAACGATGTATAGATAAAACCTTAGCCTAACGAATACACCAAAAATGATGTACTCGGTCTATATCCTATCTTATAACTGTGATAATCCTACCTAAACCTAAATATATTACCTATGTGTAAATATATATTATATATTTTCAGTCTATAATTGTTAACTAGTATACTTTTTTGGTCGGTTGTTCTATTGATTTTATGAGCAAAACACAAGCCGGTCTTATTTCTTTGCTCATAGAATCTCGCAGGGACCGAATTAAATTATATTTAGGTTTTAAAAATGTCAATATCCTAATTCTGGACCATCGGATATACCAGGTATGTTGATATTCTGTCTTATACTTAATTATACTAACACTATAAATTTATAAATATCCCTAACTAAAGCTAATTTTTTAAGTTTTATTTAATTGTATAAAATACTTGGTCAATTATCAATTGTATGTTACTCGGTCTTAAAGACTTTCGTTATCACAGTTATACCTTACTTCCTATATACTAGCAGTTGTTCCAAAAGGAGACAAACTGGTCCTATTCTAATTTCGGTTTTATAAACCTCGTTCCGTCAGTCTTTATTTCGAGTTTTTGACGCTCCTCGTCGGTCGAATCGACAATATGCTATATCAGTCGCAAGATTATTCTGGTATGTTTAGTTTTTAACTATTTTCTTATTCCAAATCGTTTTTATTTAAAAGAAAAAGCTACTTAAATTTGGAAATCAACGCGCCTGTTGGAACTTTATAGCAACGTCCCTCCTTTACCCTATTAGTCGCCTCGACCGCGCACGGAATGTTACGCGATTAGGGCGTGACGTGGGCGTGTCAGGGCTGCCACACAGAAAGGTGTACTATTTATGTCTTTCAATGAGCGGGAATAACCTGATGGGAATTCGGAGATTTCCTAACTTCCCGTTATGCTAAAATTAAAAAGATATTGTTATTTATATTCTTATACTGTTTACTTTGATATGTTTTTATAATATTTATGTTTTGTTATGTAGTTAACGTTATATTTTAAAAATTATATTAAGCTACTTTATCTATTTACTTTTAAATGGAATCTTACAATTTAATTTTATTTTATCTATTTTAATATTTATTTTAAAACCAAAAACTTAGCTGTTGTGTTATGTTTAATGTTATACCTTAATTATGTAAAAAATTTCAAACTGCAAAACTGTTTTATTTTATATGGTTACTATTTATTTCTATTTATAGTTAAATTACTATATTTAAAGTTATTTAGGCCTGTTATTTTTATTATTATTTATATTTTATAAGTTTACTAAAATTTTAAATTGTTTTAATTATTTACTAGGGTTAGCACAAGTTTTGCTCCGCAGCCCTGAGCGCGTCAGTGGGCGGGGCTATGAGAGAGACAGATATCTCGCGCGTCAACCCTACCTATCTCGCTCGCACTTATGGTGCTCGCAACTATGTCTTGATGAATATAGTCAGAGCGTAAAAATTTACTTTTAAGATATTTTGTAACTCGCTAACTATTGTTTAATTTAACTATCTGATATTAATTCCGATTATAATTTGGACTGAATGTGTTGTTTCACAAATTTTTTAGTTTTATAAAGTTTTTGCCCGGTATTTTTGATTGGTTTTAACTATGAACTCTAAGTATTATTATTTATTATAGCTAATTTAATTGTTATGTAATGTATTTTTCAGAATTTAGTATAGTATTTGTATGTAAAAGTAATGCGTTTAATTTAAGTTATTAAAAAGACGACGTTCCGTCCCGGACTATGGGGAGGAGCCTATTTCTTGGGCGCAAGATCGCCCTAACTGATAACGCAGGGTTGGCGTCTTGTGGAATGCGATGTGCAAAATAAAGCCGAACAGCAAACGAGCGGATACTAACCTGATGGTAATTTTAAATTTAGATTATTTTATATGTATTATTTAATGTTGTGTATTTAGGTTTAGATTGTTTATGTGTTATTTGTATTATTTGTGAGGATGGCTATTATTTTACTTGCTGTTTTACTGTTTTTTAATATATATTTTACTGACCTATTATATTATATATTATTATACTATTGTTTTGTGTTTTTTACTAGTTATTTATATTGCTTTTATAATTTAATTTGTAATTTTATGTATGTTGTCTGTCCTATTTCTTAATAATTTTTTATATAACTTTTCCAATTATATGTCTTGTATTGTGTAAACTATTTTAATAGAATTTTTGAATCTGTATTTTGTATATATTTAAGTCTTAATGTAAATGTCAAACCCTATAACTCAACTCACAAAAGTATTATTCGACCGGCGAACAGCGTCATTTGCAGCCCTATTTTTCGTTGAATCGTGACGTCACAATTTACTTTATTATTTTACTGTTTAAAACTAAACTACCGATCCGGTTTTGTTGAAACTTTGTGGCCCAGAATAACGCGGTTTGGCCTGTCCTATAAATTAGTGTCACGTTTCTAGAGATAATACTTTGGCTGCTATTAATCAAATTCCTGAGTCGGGGGCGTGGCGCCCGCCCAGGCGTTTTTTATGTATGGAGTTAAGCTCCTTTTCTAAAAATCTAAATTTCTCTTAAACTATTAACTTAATTCTAATGGGGCTTTCTGATTATTATTCTACGTTAAATTAGCTATATTATCACAAAATCTTATGGTTCTAGAACTTTTGCAAGTCGGTTAAAATTTACTTTAAAAATAATAGTGTCTTTTTCACATCTATTTTTGTTAAAAACTCCCACTTAGCTGTATCTCTCGGGCTCCCGGCTGCTGGTGATGACTCCCGGTGCTGGTCCGCTGGTATTCTGTAAGTCTAGACCGTCTAGGACACAGTCTAGACTTTGCAGTTTTTCGGCTTTTCCGGCCAAACCGCACACAGGATCGCCGCGAAAATTTGCAAACTGCAAGTTCCTGCCACTACACTTACGGCAAAATTTTAAAAATTTGGGGTTGCCACTTTAAAAACACAGAATTTGGAGTCCGAAAATTTGGCACTTTTTAATATGCAGTTTTCTCGAAAACTACTTGTCCGATTTTAATTCTAAGAAGGGTTTTGTGATGCCCCTGATGTCCCGCTTCGAGTTTTGGTGGTGGCCTTCTCCCCCCGCACTTCCCCGCGCACGCACCTCTGGATCCCCTCTTGGTTTCTGGTCTGCTGCTCCTCAACCAACCGCCAGAAAAATCTGCTTTTTTGGGAGGAGCAGCTCCAAGGTCTTGCACGTCGTCTGGAGTGAGAAAATGGGGGGGTCGTCGCGACAGGTAGCTCGCCGCACGCGTCGAAAGGTCAAAAAACCGGTGAAAATCCGGTTTTTCCGCAATTTCTTCGGCTACGAACGTCGGTTTTTCACGCGGTTTTCACTGTCACTTTACACTTTTCGAGCCGCGTCGAATGACGTATCGCACTCTTTTCTACCACAATTTAAGCCGAAAATAATTTTTTTAAAAAATTTAAAAAATATTCTGCGCGTATTTATGCGACTTGCTCGGGCCACGGTCGGAGCGGAACTGGTTAGGTTAGGTTAGGTTAGGTTAGGTTAGGTTAGGTTAGGTTAGGTTAGGTTAGGTTAGGTTAGGTTAGGTTAGGTTAGGTTAGGTTAGGTTAGGTTAGGTTAGGTTAGGTTAGGTTAGGTTAGGTTAGGTTAGGTTAGGTTAGGTTAGGTTAGGTTAGGTTTTTTTTTTTTTTTTTTTTTTTTTTTTTTTTTTTTTTTTTTATAAATTCCCCCCGTACATTATACAGGACAATTGCTACATGATTTTACCTGATTACAATTTGTATGATTTTGATTTTCTCTCATATTTATTACATATTATTATATCTTCATTTATTACATATTATTCTATATTAGATTCTTTATTATTTACAATTCATTTATCACTTTCGAATTACTTCGATCTTAAAATTTATTTTTTCCTTCCTGTTTTCATTACAGTTCTTTATTTTTCTAGACAATAGTTGTTCCCCTTATTTGTTATATCAATTCATCTTATTCCTAGGATTTTATTTGTGCCATTCAAGTGTGTCCAATTCGACGTTAATTAATACATTTTACTATATCAAGTGGTTTCCATTTTCATGTAATAGTGCCAATTTTTATTTACAATATAAACTATACTTCTATAAATATTCTAAGTTATAATGATACAATACAAAATATAGACTTATGTTACAGAATACAATACTAATTAAAATACAAACAATACAATATAATACTGACACAGACAACCTGCGATTTACATTTGTTGTATTTGTATCAACAAATACTTACAAAGTTGTAAATACAATTTTTACATATAATATTATGGATATAACATTTCAGATATAAATACACTACAGTTACTCACGATAAATATAGACTTGTTACAATATACAATAATAGTTACAATACAAAACAAAACAAAGACAAGATAATACAATATGATAATACAATACCAGCACATTAACAATCTGCGATTTACATTGTTGTATTTGTGTCAACAAATACGTACAAAGTTGTAAATACAGTTTTATATATAGTATTTTTGGAATAACCGTTCAAAGTATAAATATTATAGACTTTTAATACAATATACAATAAGTTACGGAACACATACACAGTTACAACCCTTACAATTATTGTAGTATACATTTGTTGTATTTGATATCAGCAAATACATCCAAAGTTTTATTAATTTTTTTTTTTTTTTTTTTTTTTTTTTTTTTTTTTTTTTTATAGTAATCAATGTAAATACTTAATTATATATATTTTGATATATATTATTTTTATAACTGGTTGTACAGTAATTGTTGTCGTAAATTCAATATTTATCACCAACAATTTTTGGGACGTTAGGCACTATCGCGTAGCGGCGGTGTTATTCTGTGATGTTAAACGTACGCTGAGTACTGTGTAGCCACGTGGGCTCCAGCTCCATTTCTTCATCCGGTACGTATGACACCGCCGCTCGCGCAATGGCTTCCCACTTACATCTAATTGGACACTCTTTGCTGAATGCACTGTGTTCCGTACTCAACCCCTCCTTTTTACAATTTACGCAGCAGGGTTTTATTCCTGCCTTTACGTCCTCACATTGAGACCTGTGGTGTGGTCCCGAACAATGGCCGCACTTCGCCGCGGTCTCGCTTTCGGTGCAGAATCGCCTTCCATGCCCGTACCCTAAGCAGTGCGAACACTGTATTAGGGGGGACTGGTCGGCGACTCTCACCCTCTGCATATCTATATATACGCGGCCTGCTTTGGTGAAACACTGCCAAATATCCGGGGACACCTCAAGTATCACATGCTCAGTTTGAGGGTCTCTTCCTTTTCTTCTATATTTTACACTCATCCTATCCTCATCTCCATCCAGAAGGTACTGTATGAGGTGCTTGTTTTGATTACGGATGGCGTCGTAAATGTCGTCATCCGTATTCGACTTCAACACCCCATACAGTATAATCTGAGGATCCTTGTTTCTTACCATTTCTACCTCAAACTTACCTCCTCCCCACTTTTCTAACTTACTCTTTGCCCTATCTCTTTCATTTTTGCCTCTAAATCCTATTATTACTTTTCTCCCCTTCCCTTTTCTGATCCTTTCTACCTGAAATCCTTCCTTTTTGGCTTCTATTATTTTCCCTACGTTATTCACTATGTCGTCTCCTGTCATAAAATTTTCCTTATCGGTAACCGCTAGGGAGTGGACAGTTATGGGCACCGATCCCGCAGGTTTGATTTTTGCCACCTGCCTCGCCGTCACGGTCGCATAACTCTCCACTGCCTCAGCGGTATCCTTCCTGATTTCGTTTGTTTTCCTCTCATTTAGTTTTTCCACATACTCATCGATCCTACCTACTAACATATCCCTTAACTGTTCCATATCTAAATGAAGTTTTCCATGTAATTTTTCATACATTGTGACCAACAGCTCATGGCAGTTGCATTCGTCACAATTTAATTTGTATTCGCATTGTACTTCCATATCTTTCTTATCTATCGTCATATTTCCGTTTCCTTTTCCTCCCGAGCCTCTCCTGAACAGTTCCTTCATCTCCTCCACTTGTCTTTCCAGCTTTTCCAGATTGTCTGCTAAACCAGACTTCAACTCACCTCTCATGTTTCTAGTCTGGTTTAGCAGCCAGATACTGTGCTTTATTGTGCCACTTGTTTCTGTCAGAAGAGCCTCGGCAGGATCGATTTGGCTTTGTACAGTAGGGGGGTTTTTTGGGAGGTGTATCTGTAATTCGAGGGAGGATTGTTTGTTCTTCATTTTGGGGGGTTTGGCATTTTTCGGGGTATGAACCATTGCCATTTTTACCGATACAGGGGGAACGCGTCAATTTTTTAAAAAATAATTATGAATATAAAATTAAAAATAAATAAATAGTGTGGTGAAACTAATTAAACAGTGCAATTTTTCTTTGCCGAGATATTTAAAGTCCTAATACTATTCTGTTGTCCCAATAGGAATCAACCAGTCAATTAAAAAGTCAGTTAATATAATATAATATAATGTATATCTAAAATTATTAAATTTAAATTAAAGTATATCGCACTGCAACACTACACTACTATCCTAATCGGTTGCCCCAATAGGGGACAGCCGGTCAATTATCCTATGTATATGTATATATAAAATTTACAATTTAAAATTGTAAAAACAGACGTCACAATATAACATATATATACAAAGTCACTACTCTAACAGACGCCCCAATAGGGAAGCGAACTGGTCTAAAATGCCGCTTTTCACGGCTTAAAGGACGGTTTTCGCCGGTCAAGATCACCTACTTAAATGTTACTTACGTCAATTATTATTTGTGTCCAACTCTCGGAGATCACGTCAATCTAAAGATTTTGTATGCTAGTTAAAGAATGTATGTGCCTTGAAGTTTTAAAAAGCAAGACTTTTTTGCGATATTTCTCTGTTTAAAGTTTGCTTAGTCAATACTACGATAATTGTTTTGCCTACCAATTTTAAAAAGCAATGTCCTATAGTTCTATTAACTTGAGAAATAATCAGTCGCCTATGGCTTTGAAATAGCAAATACGCAACCGCTTCTTATCGCCTTCAATCAATTGTAGTTCAAGAGCCGGTAGGCTTCCGGATTATTTTTATATTATGTTGATGTATTTTAATGTTTTTTAATATATTTTTAATATACCTAATAGTTAATTAATATCTGTTCTTAATTTTAAATTTTTATAGACTAATGTCCCGCGATTTTACTATTTATTAATATTATTTATCTTTGTGTTTTTCTAATTTTACCTAATTTATTTGATTGTTTGTTTTATATATTATTTATTTATACTTATTTTTATTTAAGTTTGTATTTGTTTAACTAATATACTATACTTCTACTTTTTACCGAATCCACCCGACGGCGGCTCTTGCACTACAAGACCACACACCGCGCTTAACGCCAAGGGGGGCGTGTCAGGGCTGCCACACGCGAGAATGTATTATTTATTAGAGTCAACGAGCGGGAGTAATCTGATGGGAATTTTTGATTTTGATAACTTCTTATTGTTTTAAAATTTAAATATTACTTTTATTGCTGCTTTATTTCTATATCTATTAGTATATTATTGGAATATATAAGTTTAATTATGTTTTTAAAGTTTTATGTTCAATATATATATTAACTATTTTATACTATAATTTGGCTTAAATTTGGTTAATACTATTGTTTTATTAGAATATTACTTTAGTTAATATACTATTTTAGCTCTTCCTTTATGTTCCTATACCTATTTCCTTAATTTGTTTTATAATTTATATTAGTTATTGATTTTTATTGTTTTGATAATTTAATTATTTTATTATTTGCTAGGGTAAGCACATAAATTTATTGGCGCAGCCCTGACAGAGCGCGTCTGTGGGCGGGGCGGTGAGCGAGACAGGTTAGGTTAGGTTAGGTTAGGTTTTTTTTTTTTTTTTTTTTTTTTTTTTTTTTTTTTTTTTTTTTTTTTTTTTTTTCTGTCCACAGGCCTAGGTGGCCCATGCTCTTGTTTAACTTAATGTTTGTTTAGTTTCTTTTATTCTTATTTTTAGTAACATTCATTTTCGCGTCAATTTCAGTAATTTGCCCTGAAGGGGCTCTAATTTCGTACCCTAAGATGTTATTTAGGTTTTTTGATTTTGTTGGCCATCTGGTTGATGGCTGCTGTCGTCTGACCGGAAGTCATCTTCTTGACTGGGCTGTCTTCGAAGTTTTGATCTTCCGGGGTGATGTCATCTTCTTGATTGTCTGATTTTGGGCCTCTGTTGGAGCCCCGTGGGTAGGTCCGGCATTTCCCACTTCCTCTCGATTGACCACCACCCTTTGCCTTTAGATGTTTTGGCATTGGCTCGGGTGTTATGGGGTCACCAAAGCTGGGTGGAGTTTTTGGGATGTTAAAGGTGTTGGTCCATGCCGGTCCTGCTCGCTGGGTGAGGCTTATAGTCTTTTGTCTTTGCCACCTGTTGGAGGCTGGTGTCGTCAGTCCTGTGTTTTGTTTTATTGGCCACCTGGTGGTGGCTGATGTCTTCTGCTCTCTGATGGTGGTGAGGGCGTACTCGTTGGCCACCTGTTGGTGGCTGATGTCCTCTGCCCTCTGATGGTAGTGAGGGCATACTCTTTGGCCACCTGTTGGTGGCTGATGTCGTCTTCTTGAATTGTTTTGTCAGTCCGGTGATCTGTCTTGTGTCTATTTGTTTGCCATTATGTTGATTTCACCGAGACCAGTTTTTTGATGGTAGTATGGTCTCGGTTTTTGATTGCCATCTTGGCGTTATAATCCGTGATGGCATCTGTTGGCGTTTCTATAACTCCCTTTATGAGTTTGCCCAGCGCGTCGTCTGTGTCGTCGGTGTAGTAAACAAGATGTTCCGTGTGACGCGTCAGGGCAACCACCGCGTGTGATGCACTGTGATGTAGTTGTAACTTCCTCTTCTGGTGTTTGATGACGTATACTCTCTTGTAGCACAATCCCTGGGCCTCATGGATGGTTAGTACTTTAGAGGCCTCTCCAGTTCCGTAACCTGACTTTCTCAGCGTTGACTTCTCCAGCTGTGTGTAAGTCAGGTACAAGGTGTTGTTGTCGGATTTAGGGATCTCCGTCCCGGTCATGGGTGCTATTTCCAGGGACTTGACGATGTTACTTGAGGAGTAGATGCCCTTGTGTATTTGCTTGAGCGCCATGGCGACGTCTTGCGGGCATCTATGTGTACAGAGAAGATCTTCGGTGACGTCTACGAGGTGATGCGGGCGATAGTAGTACATCTCGAAGAGATTATCTCGGTCTATAAAGGGGAGCTGGTTTACGTCCCCTATTAACAGCAGGCTCTTGGCTTTGGTGATAAGTGCCATTAGTATTATGGATCCGAAGTGACTCATGAGTGCCTCATCTACGAGCAGCCTCTTGAGTACCAGGTCTTCGAGTCCCTTCGGTCCATTTACCAGGAGAGATGCAACTGTGCGCACCCTCTTCGTAGCTTCGTGGCCTGCCTTTTCCCGGATTCTCTCCACGAGATCTTTCTTGGCCTCGATCGTTGTCGTTACAACTACATCCTCTTCTGTGTTGAAGTTTTGGACAATCCACGTCGTTTTCCCGCAACCCGGGACTCCATTTATCCAGGTTATTGCTGGGATCGTCCATTCGTCGGGGGGCTCTACCTCGGACAGGATCTGGGATGTTTGTAGGATCCTGTCCTCCAGCCATATTTCTGTCCCCCTGGTGGTGACGACGATGGGGTCGCGAGATGGGATGTTGTAGACTGGTTGTCCTCTTCTTTTGGTCCGGTCCTCGTCCAGGAGGACTATTCCTGAGGTGGCGCTGTATGCCGCCATATGGGTAGTCATGTCCTGTCCCCTAAGGACGGTCGCCGTGTTGTTGTTGTAGACCGTAGCGTGGGCCTCCTCTAGTTGGATTTGTAGGAGGCCATCTTTGCTTTGTTGGTACGACTTCATGATGTCTTCGCATTCCTTGATCCTAATGGTCTTATTGGCCTCTAATACGGCTATGTATTCAAGGAATGCGTTGATCATATGGTCTTCTTGTCGTACCACTTTCCTTAGGGTTGGACTCTTGACCAGACCTTTCTGTGCCTTTGTTCGGTGTTGTTTTGTTTGCGTTGTCTGCGGTGGTTTTGGGGCATTGGTAAATCTGCTGAGCGCGTTTGCTTGGGTGTCCGGGCTGCGGAAAGTGTCCGGTCGCAAGAGCAGCTGTTCCTCGAGACCTTCTTGAGGCTCTCTCCTAAAGTGTCGGCTCTCCTTCGTTACCAGCCGATGGAGATGCTGGTCAACTTTGGCGGCTGTGGTCTGTTGTTTTGCCGCTAAGGCGATCTCTTTTTGTTTCTCAGCTGCCCTTTGTTTCCTTAATTCCCTTTCCTTTTCAGCCCAGACTTCCGCGCTTGACTTCGGCGTCTCAGTAGATGGCCCTGGGAGTGATAGTGCATGTTCGGCGTCTTGTGGTGTATTTGGCTTTTTCCAGTTTGTAAGCGAGCTTATCTTTTTTCTAATTCTTTGCAGCACATTTATTCTGGAGTTGGGATCGAGGCTCTGCTCCACCTCTGATGGTGTTGTGGGTTGGACTTCTGTTGTTGGTGGGCTTTGGTGTAGTTGCGCTGTGGTCAGTCTTGAGGCTGTCTCGGGTGCTTTATTGGGTACTAGGAAGCTCAGATCTTGGGATCTTCCTTCGTACACCACGATCTCGTGTTTCTCTGCTGCTCTGACGCACCCGAGATAGTCTGCCACCTCTCCTCTATCTAAGTCAACGCTCATTGTGTCCACACTAATTGTCCTTGGGCCGATGGTGGTGCCGTTGGCTTCGGCTAGCTTCAACAAGAACGAGCAGGCTCTGGCAAATTGGGTTTCTTCGGTTGTTTTGTCGAATAGCAGCACAGATTTGTTTTTGGTGCGTACTATCCTACATGAGCTACCGTCAATCACCTCCTCACCCAGTTCCTCGTACCTCCTCCTCTTCATGGTCGTCCTTGTTGTGCTGCCTTTGAGTATGAGAGCCAGCCCAGGTGAAATGGCGACTCTCTTGTTGCCAACTGTGGAGCAGAAACTTATTCCCAATCTTTCATAGCTGTTGTTCATAAACAGAACCACTTTCCTTGTTCTAATCGAGGGTGTTCCACTCTCTCCCTCTCTTAACCATCTCGGAGTATTGAAGAGGGGGGCTGCCATTCTTTGTTGTAGTGGAACTCTGGGGTCCGTGGGTTCTGTTCTTTGAAGGTTGCTATTTGTGCTGTTTGCTCTTTGTTGGTCTTGGAATCTCCTTTTCGCGATATTGAAGATCTTGTCTATATAAGCCAGGAACACTTCTTTGGCGTGCTGGTCCTCCAAATATTTATGTACGTCCGCTTCCTGAAGGTTGGTATTCATCTTTTGCTCTGCATCGTATCTTTGGTGCAGGAAGCGGGGACAGTCGAAGATAATATGCCATACCGTTTCTTCAATGTCTGGGTCGCATTCGCATCCTGGGCTTTCGACCAGTTTGAAGCGGTGCAGGTAGTGGGCAAATGCTCCGTGTCCGGTCATGGCCTGGATGCGGGTGGGTGTGAGAGATGTTGTTCTGACGAAACGGTATGACTTCTGTATGTCGGGCAAGAATCTCTTTGTGATTTCTCCGGTGTCCGCGTTCGTATACCTGTCCTGCCATTTTTGTACTGATTCCTTCCGGATCTTCCTCTTAATGTAGGACAGGGGGATTTGATCATAATCCGGGATTTCTTTGGGGTTCAGAGCCGCTTGTTTTGCGAGCTCATCCGCTCTTTCGTTCCCGGACGTCCCCACGTGTGCGCGGAGCCAGAAGAGTCTTACTATTCTGCCCTCTTCTTCGATGTCCTTTAGCCGTCTTTTGATGTCCGCCACTAGTTGAGTTTTAGGTTTGGGATTCCGAATCAGTTCTAGCGAAGATCTTGAGTCGCTTAAGATGTTTACTTCCTTGTGTTCGGATTCCTTCACCAACTCTACTGCCTTATACAGTGCGAACATCTCTGACTGAAACACTGTGCAGTTTTTATCGAGTGACAGTCTGGTGTTGTTGACTTCTTGCCCGTTCTCCCACCATGATATTGCGGCCCCTGTTTTCCCTTCGATCTTGCTACCATCCGTGTAGATCTGTGGGCCTCTGATGTTGTGCTTTTCTATGGTCTGGGGCTCCATGTCTTCCAGCTTCTCAAAGGTGGTGATAGTGAAGTCGGAAGGGTGGGGTAGCGTTAGAATGTCGCAGGTCTTCTGTAGCGTTTTCCCGGGCGGAACGTAGTCACTCGATATTCCTTTTTTGGTCTTGTAAAGGGCTGCCGCTTCGTGTATTCTGATGTCCAGCGGCAGCAATCCTGACAGTGCCAGTGTGGATGTTAATGAGGCTGTCCTGTAGGCTTTGCAGATCTTGATTGCAAAGCTCCTCTGTATGGAGTCCAGCAACGCCTTAGTCTTGTTTAAGTCTGCGGCTGGGGCCCAGACGCTCGCGGCATACAAGATGATCGGCTCGATAACTGAGATATATATTGTTCTGATAATCTCTCCGTTTAACCCCCACGTCACCTTGGCGGAGTGCGCTATCTGCTTGTAGATGTTCGCGGCTTTCTTGCAGACTGCCGCCACATGCGAGGTGAAGGTGAGGGATCTATTGATTATGACGCCTAGAAGTTTAATTTCGTCCATGAGTTTGATTTCAGTTCCGGACATCTTTATTTGGGGAGCGGTAAGTTTCAGCTTGCGGGTGAGCAGCATTGCGTTGGTTTTGTGAGCTGCAAACCTCAGCTTGTTATGGGCTCCCCACCTTTCGACGATCCGGAGCACACGGTTCGCTTTTTCCTCTATGGCGTCAATAGTCTCTTCGGAGAAGATTAATGTAATATCGTCAGCGAATGCCTTGAAGTGTACTCGACATCTGGATAGTTGGTCGAGTAGTGGGTTCAGTAGGATGTTCCAGAAGGTTGGTCCACCTGTTGATCCTTGGACACAACCTTTACTCGTACCTTTTGCACTCTTTTTGCCGGCGTAGTTGACCTCGATACCACGGTCTTCGAGGTATGAGCAGATCATCTTGTATATATTGGAGGGGCATCCTTTCCTTATCAGTTGGTGCTTCAGTGCCGGCCACCACGCATTGTCGAATGCGCCTTCTATGTCAAGGGAGATCAGGAGGACGATCTTCTTGTTGTTCTGTACCTCCTCCTTGATGTGGTCTACTAGGCTGAATAGCGCATCCTCTGTGTTTCTTTGTGGGATGAAGCCGAACTGATTCCTGTTTATTGAGGGGAGTATATGCCATTGGACTCTGGTGACCATGAGTTTCTCAACTATCTTTCCCAAAATGGGGAGTAGTCCAATGGGTCTGTACGACTTGGGGTGAGTGTAATCTTCTTTGCCCGGTTTTTTCAGGATGACCACGTGTGCTGTCTTCCATTGTTGCGGGAAGTGTCCTAATTGTAGGCATTTGTTCGCCAATTCTAAGAACACCTCCGGTGCACACATAATGGCCTCATTACAGATGTCCGATGTGAAGCCATCGGGGCCTGGAGCTTTCCCTGGGTTCAGTGATGATAGGATTAACTCCAGTTCCGCCATGGTGAATGGTGGGTCATCCTCTACCAGTTGTTCTACCGGGTAGTTTTCCCTTAGGTGTTTGTGATATTGTGAGTCGGTTTCTTCAGAGTCGTCGGGGTAAAATGTTTCGGCCAGTAGGTCCGCGGATCTTTGTGGACTTAGCGTGTTTCCTTCTGCATCTCTTAGTAGCACGTTTTCCTGGTTTCTTGATGTCTTCCCAATGATTCTGTATATCCCGTCCCACATGCTTTCTTTCTCTTGAGTCGCACAGAACTCTTTCCAACTGCTTGTTTGTGCCTCCTCCATTTTCTTCCTATACTCTTGTCTTGCGGCTCGGTATTCTTCGATGACGTGAACTTTCCTCGATGGTGCCGCGTTTCTTATCCGTCTTTTCTTTCTCAGGACGTCCTTTTTGAGGTGTTCTAAGGACTTGTCCCACCACGGCGGCACTGGTTTGCCTTTGTAAGTACCTATCTTCGGAATAGTTTCTTCGCATACTTCCTGGATGTTGTTTATATAGGTACTTACGGCGTCTTCCAAGTCGTTGGTTGTCTTTATCGACTTCTTTATGGCATCCTTGCTTAAGTTGGTGTCCACCAGAGACTTGTTGAATTTCTCCCTGAACGCTGACCACTTTGCTTTTTTGGTGTTGTACCTCCGGGTTGTTGGTCGGGGGAGTGGCTGAAGTTTTCCCTCGACCCTGATCCGGAAGGTGATTGCGTTGTGGTCTGATGTTGTAGCGTCCCGGGTGACTCTCCAGTTCTCCACCTTCGCTAGCATCGGCATGCTGCACGCTGTCACGTCAACTATGCTCGTGTACATCCTGCCGTTTCTCTCCGTTTCGAAGGTGGGTGTGTCTCCGGTGTTAAGGATGTGGTAGTTCATCTCATCGAGGAACGTGGAGTAGGCCTGGCCCCTCTGGTCTTCTGTGGCGCTTCCCCACCAATGGCTCCACGCGTTCACGTCACCTGCCACTATTACATTTTGAGTTGAAAGTTTGCCGATGGTGTTCCTGACTTTATTTATATTGTTGTTTATATCTTTGTCTCCCTCGAAGTATACCGATATTAACCCAAGCTCTAGGCCCGCCACTTTGATGGTTGCCGCTGCCTCTGTCTCCGTGACCAGCTGTGGATCATGCAACACCTCGATGGTGTCGCCGAATATAACGACAGCGGCTTTGTTGGGCCCTCCTCTGTTCAGGGTACACTGGATGACTGTTGTCCCTGGGTGTTGTTTGAGGGTGCCTGCATTTCCTACGTAAGGTTCTTGAAGTAGGGCTATGGAGATCTTTTGTTCGGTGGCCACCCTTAACAGCTCTAGAGTGGCCGTTTTCGATCTCTGCAGGTTGGCTTGGATCACCTTGATGTACTTCGGCGGCTTCGTGGGAGATTCTGTCGTGTTGTCCGTGATGTCGTCCTTAGCACAAGTAGGATATCTTAGATCTGGCTATGTTGTCCCACTTGTGCCGCTCGGTACACTCACTGCTGAATGCTATATGCGCAGTGTCGAGCGGCGAAGTTGTTTTGGAGGCAGCTTTGCAATTGAAGCAGGTAGGCGGGTTTTTTGCTTTCCTTTCCTCACAGTTGTCCCAGTCGTGGGAGTCCTTGCCGCAGTAACTGCAGCGGCTTTTCTCCTCCTCGCAGATCTTCTTTGTGTGCCCATAACCCAGGCATTTGGCACACTGGATGAGGGGGGATTGATCTTCGACTGGTCTTCTTTGAAGATCAATGTAGACTTTCCCCGCTTCCAGGAACTTTTTGTGTAGGACGGGAGACACCTCCAGCACTACATGGCATTCTTGTGTATTTCTGGCTCTCTTTCTATATTTTATCCTGCATGTGACTTCCTCGTTTCCGACGCCGGTAAACACTTGTTTGTTTTGAGCCTTTAAGTGCTCTATTAGTTCATCGTCGGTGTGGTACGACAGCACGTTTTTGATTATTAGCAGCGGGTTATTTTGCCGCGCTCGTTCTTGTTTAAGTTGGTCACAATTCTTTAATCTGTCCGTGATAAGGTCTAGGTCTTCTTTATTTCCGCAACTTAGAATGATCTTTTGATTCCTTACCTTTTTTAAGCTGTCGACCCTGGCTCCTGTCTTTCTAGGGTCCAGCACTGTCCGGATTTTTGACAAGATCTTGTCGCTGGTGTCATTCTTATCTTTAGATGCAATGATAACGCTATGCTGCTCTCTCCTTTGTGGTGGTGGTGGAGGCTTCTTAACAGCAGCAGCGTAAGTTGGTGGGTGCATAGCTTGCTTCTTGATCATTTCAACTATCGCCAGCTCCGTTCCCAAACTTAGCCCTGGCTGTGGTGGGGCATCCGTTTTCTCGCTCCGAAGGCTCTTGATCTCGGATGATACTATCTTGAGCCGCTCGCAGATGGGTTCGAGGTGGGTCTTAATATCGTCTGACCCGTTTGTCTGGTTGGCTGCTGACGCTAGTTGGAGGTTGCTTTTGACCTCGTCCAGTTTTGTTGTGATCTCAACAATCTTGTTGGTGAGCTCTTTATTCGGTGGTGTCTCGCTATCTGCTGGTTTGTTAATTAAACTGGGTATCTCTTTTAACTCCCTTAGATGGTCTTTGAGTAGCTTGGTATTGGTTTCCTCCATTTTTGTTAGCTGTTTTTGGAGGTTCTCCATTTGGTGTTTTAATTTGGTGATTTCCGGTTTAAGGTCCTCTTGTTGGGAAGTGCTCGTCTCCCTTTTATTTAGTATCTCAGCAGAGATTGTTTTGCTGAGGTTTGTGATATTTGTGTTGATGATTGGCGCCAGTTTGTTTGTTTCGCGTACGTGTCGGTGCGGCTCCTGAGTTTCATACTCCAACCACTTCCGCACGTCCTGAATTTCTTTCAGATTTGCCGCCGCCTGTTCTCTCAATTGAATTATCTCCTGGGTTAGGATGGAAAATATCTTTATTGTGGGCTCTTTCAATGCTCACCAGCTCCCGCGCATGGCGACTTCTTTCCTTCTCCAGGTTCAGCTTGTGTCTCGACCGGGAGTCGGACAGGGAGAGGACGGTCTCATACAGCGATTGTAGGGAATCCAAGGCTGTTAGTTTGCTTTCCCTCTTCATGTTTCCCGCTGCTTCTAGTGCTTCCTTCCCTTTTTGCAGCATCCCGTTTGCCGCTTTGTTCGCCATGTCCATTTCTATTCCAGTGCCCCTTTTTGAGGTGAACAATATACTTTTTCTCGATGCTCCTTTCTTCGAGGCCTCGGAGTATACCGATGAGCCTGAGAGCTCGGACAAGTTGTCTTCTTCATCGTCCGACACAATTGGGCGAGGTGGTAATTCTGCCTGATCCCAGTTCTCTACTCGTTCGATGGAATCTTGAGGCAAATCTGATGGACTCCCTAGTTCTTCTGGGAGGGGGTTCTTGGTGACGTCTAGTGATGGTTTGGAGCTCAAGGTTTTTGAGAGGACCTTCTCTCTTAACGATCTCCCTGTAGTTCTCATTCCTGTATTGGTAGATCCACTCGCAGTCGCTTCTGTTGCTTTTGATGACTGTGCGGAGTGGAATGTTTTGGATGATGATTTGGATGACATCTTCTTTCGGAGGGGGTAACGGGTTCGCAATGAGTCGATGTAGGATTTGGGTTTCCCTCGTAAAATTTCCCGTGGGCTGAGTTTCGGAAATCTGTTGGGGCCAAGTTGTAGAGGGTCTTCTCCTGATTAACTCTCTCTTCAGGTTAGGTTAGGTTAGGTTAGGTTAGGTTAGGTTAGGTTAGGTTAGGTTAGGTTAGGTTAGGTTAGGTTAGGTTAGGTTAGGTTAGGTTAGGTTAGGTTAGGTTAGGTTTTTTTTTTTTTTTTTTTTTTTTTTTTTTTTTTTTTTTTTTTTTTTTTTTTTTTTTTTTTTTTTTTTTTTTTTTTTTTAAATTCCCCCCGTACATTATACAGGACAATTGCTACATGGTTTTGCCTGATTACAACATGTATGGTTTTTGATTTTTTACACTCATCTTGTTACATATTATTATATCTATTACATCTATTATTAAATTCTTTATTATTAACAATTCATTTATCCCTTTCTTATATCGATTCACTTCTATCTTGTATATTTTTCTTCCTGATATCATTACATTAATTTATTTTTCAAAACAATAGTCATTCCCCTTATTTATTGTTACAATTCGTCTTATTCCTAGGATTTCCTTTGTGTGCGTTGTGCCATTCAAGTGTGTCCGATTCGATGTTACTCAATACATTTACTATATGAAGTGGTTTCCACTTTAATATAATAGTGCCTATTTCTAGTTACAATGTAAACTATACTTCTATAAATGTTCTATATTATAATGATACATACAATAGACTTATGTTACCATATACGATACTAATTACAATACAAACAATACAATATAATAAAATACTGACAAGCAAAGATTTACATTTGTTGTATTTGTATCAACAAATACGTACAAGTTTGTAAATACAATTTTTATATATAATATCGGAAATAACAGTTCAAATATAAATACACTACGATTTCGATACAATATTAGACGATAAATATAGGCTTATGTTACGATATACAATAATAGTTACGATACAAAACAAAACAAACAAAACAAAAACAAAACAATACGATATAATACAATACCAATACTAACAACCTGCGATTTACAATTGGTTGTATTTGTATCAACAAATACGTTCAAAGTTGTAAATACAATTTTTTAAAAATAATATTTAAAAGAATAACAGTTCAAACTATAAATACACGCTTTTCATACAATGGTTAGGTTAGGTTAGGTTAGGTTAGGTTAGGTTAGGTTAGGTTAGGTTAGGTTAGGTTAGGTTAGGTTAGGTTAGGTTAGGTTAGGTTAGGTTAGGTTAGGTTAGGTTAGGTTAGGTTAGGTTTTTTTTTTTTTTTTTTTTTTTTTTTTTTTTTTTTTTTTTTGCCATCCCCCTAACATGATCAGGGCTTGTTATTTGCTGTATTTTTTAATTTTTGCTCTTTTATGTCTTTTCTTTTCTTTTTTGAATATTCTTATAGCTATTATTACAAATTTTTCTATTATTCTTTTTCTTCGTACAATATTGGCTTATATATCTATTACAAGGTCTTATTTATTACACAGTAATTTCGTCAGTAGTTTACAATATTTTGTACTTCTAGTACATGTCAAAAGTTTGAAATATATCACATAGTTTTTATAATGAGCAAAAATTTAATGCATTAGTAATATGGTGTATTATTACACACAGTCAATAAAATACAACAGCAAATTTTTTAAAACCCAATAAAATACATTAATACATTAATCAATAGTAATTCCAATCATTTATAATTCCAATTTAAAATACAATAAAATAATTAATAAAATCCAATAAAATTAAATACACAATAATAATTCCAATAAAATTCAATAATATGTCAAAAGTAAAACGATAAAAATACGGCACAAACATTCAATCTAACCCTAATATCACAGTAAACATCACACTAGTTTATCACAGTTTTTCTTATTGCAGTATTCTACAATTCTCTTACAGTAAGAGAGAAATACTTCCCTCTTTTTTCCCCCCAGGATGGAAGGCAGGTTCTCACCCGTAATCGATGTGCCCAATTTCTGTTCAATATCATATCTATTGCTAGCAAAAATTGGGCACTCGATTAACAGGTGAGGAACCGTCTCCTCAACTCCGGGCTGACACGAACACGACGGATCCTCCTTCAACTTGAATCTGTTCAAGTAGAAGGCGAATCCGCCGTGGCCAGTCAGAATCTGTGTCGTGTGATGTGTAATGTCTATTTTCTTGACGATTTTGTGTGCAGCAGCAGCGCTTGGGAAAAAGAGCTTCGTGACTCCGGCCGTCCCTCCCACTTCGTATCTCCTGTCCCATTCCCCAACCGTATCCTCTCTTAAGATACGCTTGACGAATGAAACAGGACACAGATCGTAGTCGGGCTTCCTTTTCGAGCCCAGAGCGGCTTCCTTGGCTAACTCGTCGACTCTCTCATTCCCTCTCAACCCTGCGTGCGCCTTGATCCAAAACAAGGAGACCTCCCGCCTCTGCAGTGCAGCTTTTCGGAGGGTCGCCCTTGTTTGCACCGCCAGGGGATGAGGGGAACTAAGAGTGACTGCCTGGAGTGCCGATCTAGAATCGCTAAGGATACCGACCTTTGCCATTCCACTCTTGCAGGCTTCAATTACGGCTCTTTGGAGCGCTAGAAGTTCGGCTTGGTAGACGGTGCAATACGGTGGCAACGCAAGCTTGACGGCCTTCGTCTCGGCCTCACCCTTCCATACGGAGAGTGCGGCTCCGACTCGACCCTCAATCTTGCTGCCGTCCGTATAGATCCTATGGACGTGGCTGTTAACCACGTCAGCATATGAGTCCTCATCTACCAACCCGAACCTCAGCTCTACCTGCTCTGCCGGATGTGGGTCCTCAATCGCAGGAGCCATTCGCTCCACCTCCCTGTCTCTTAGCGCCGGGTGTGGTACTCCCTTCTTGGCCTCATAAAGTCTCGATGCTTCGAGTATTCTGAGGTCAAGAGGGAGTATCCCAGCCAACAGCATTGCAGAGTTCAGGGAGACAGTCCGATATGCTCTGCAGATCTTCTGGGCAAAACCCCGTTGAACGGAGTTGAGCCTTTTTTGGACCCCCATCTTTTCCGCGGTGGGTGCCCACGCTGCTGCTGCATACAAAATCGTCGGCTCTATCACGGCCATATATATAATCCTAACTATCTGGGGGTTAAGCCCCCATCCTACTCTTGCCGCTTTCGCTAATTGCTTGTATCGTGCAATTGCCTTTTTGCAGACATTGGTCACGTGGGTGTTGAATGTGAGTCCGCTGTCAATTGTAAGGCCCAATATCTTAACTTCGTCGTAATATTTTAAATCGACACCACCCATAGCGAGCCGCGGGATATCAAATTTTAATTTCCGCGTCGATATTAATGCGCAAGTTTTATGTGGAGCAAATTTCAATTTGTTAAGCTCTCCCCATTTCCTTATTTTCTCTAGTACTACGTTTGCCTTCTGCTCTATTTCTAAGGCCGTTTTTCCCTCAAAGACTAGCACGATGTCATCCGCAAATGCCTGATTGAAAACATCCATCTCTTCCAACAGAGTTAGCAAGGGGTCCAACAAGAGGTCCCACAGGATCGGTCCTCCGATCGACCCCTGTACACACCCCTTGTCGGTCCCCCTGCCAACTTCCACTCCAGCATACCTCACGTTCACCCTTCTGCCGCTCAAGTAGCTGCTGAACACCCGCCTCAGGTTCCCCGGACACCCAACTTCAGCCAACCGAACCTTTATGGCCGGCCACCAAGCACTGTCGAAGGCCCCCTCTATGTCCAGTGATACCACAACAGAAATTTTCTTCTCCTCCCTCAGCTTTCTGATGTGGTTCACCAACCTATAGAGGGCGTCTTCGGTGCTCCTTTGGGGCATGAAGCCATATTGGTTGGGGCTTATTTTGGGCAACAGGTAGAACCTAAGTCGGGCGACCAGCATCTTTTCGAAGATTTTGCCGAGAACAGGAAGGAGGCCGATCGGTCGATAGGCTTTTGGTACCCGGTATGATTCCTTGCCCGGCTTTCTCAGCACCACCACTGTCGCCTGCTTCCACTTTTCGGGAAAGTAGCCGACAGTGAGGCACTTATTCAACAGGGCAAGGAACCATTCCGGGTTACAATCCACAGCGTGCTGGCAGATGTCGGACGTGAGACCGTCCGCCCCGGGGGCCTTCTTGGGGTTGAAGGACCTTACGGCTCTCTTCAACTCCTCCATGATGAAAGGAGGGTCGTCCGGGCCCGCCGGCGCTTCGGAGTCCAAGGACTCCGCACGCCGGCGCGTCCGCCGATGTTCCTCGCTTTCATCACTTCCCAGGTCCGCGGGGTAGAAGGTCTCCGCCAACAGTTCTGCGGAGCTTCGGGCGTCGAGGGTCTCACTGCCCCTTGTTAGGGGCAGATCCTCCTCCCTCCCTCTAACTCTGTTCAGCACTCTGTAGATGCCCTCCCAGACCCCCTCCCTATCCTGTTTTCGGCAAAACTCCTTCCAGCTCGCTACTTGAGCCTCTTTCACTGCCTTCTCATACTTCTCTTTCGCTTCCAGGTACAACGCAACTACGCGGTTTCTGCGATCAGGTGCTGCGTTCCGGATCCTGCGTTTCCTCGTGGCGACCTCCTTCTTCATCTGCGCGAGCTCATCATTCCACCACGACAAGGTGAATTTTTGCGTGTGATTTTTGGTCGGCATAGTGTCTCTGCATGTCTGTGTTATGGCTTGTGTGTAACTGTCTATTGCGTCATCTATTTGTTGTGTGCTGTGTATTGAGTCCATCGCTTGTATAGTCAATTGTCTGTCTGACATCAACTGGGTCAGTTTCTCACGAAACTGAGTCCAGTTTGCCTTATGAGTGTTAAAGATGCGTGTGGTACGTATTATGTTCGTGCCTGTGGATTTATGTTGTGTGATGCCGAAGTAAATGCCGTTGTGGTCCGAGCTCGTCAGACCCTCCTCCACTCTCCAGTCGCCCACTCGGTCCAGCAGATCGTCGGAGCACGCTGTCACATCCACGAAGCTGGTGTACCTTTTACCCCCTCTGACGGTATCGTACGTAGGTACGTCTCCGGTGTTGAGTATGTGTAAGCTCATTGCTTCCAGTACAGCAGACACTTCCCTTCCTCGCGGGTCTTCCACATCGCCACCCCACCACGGGCTCTTTGCGTTGGCGTCGCCTCCCAAGACCATCTTATCGGATCCCAACTCCCTTCCTATCCTCATAAGATGGTCCAGGTAGGGCCCCACAGGCTTGTCGGGCTCGAAGTAGAAGGACACAACAACCATCTCCCAGGCTTTGGTTCGGAGGGTGGCGGTTAGGTTAGGTTAGGTTAGGTTAGGTTAGGTTAGGTTAGGTTAGGTTAGGTTAGGTTAGGTTAGGTTAGGTTAGGTTAGGTTAGGTTAGGTTAGGTTAGGTTAGGTTAGGTTAGGTTAGGTTAGGTTAGGTTTTTTTTTTTTTTTTTTTTTTTTTTTTTTTTTTTTTAATTTTCGCCCCCCTAACATTATTAGGTATGTTTGTTTTCTTTTTGTTTCTTTCATCTTTTTTATTTTATTTCTTTCTCTTTTTTATTGTTCCCTTTTATTTTTTTCTCTTTTTTATATATTTTTCTTATTGCTAAATACATTTCAGGTTTTCTTTTCTACAATATTTGTCAACAGTTTCATATTTGTCACTTTTTTACAATACTTCATCTATTTACATTCTGTTTTTACATTCAATCAGTACAATTCTTCATTTACTTAATTCTAATACAATAAAATAGATCTTTACTTAAAAGTACATTTTACATTATTTCCAATTTCAATTTTCAAGTTGTATAATTTCCAATTTAAAATTCCAATAAAATTGCAATAAAATTCCAATAAAATTCCAATAAAATTCCAATAAAATTCCAATAAAATTCCAATATTAATTACAAAATTCCAATTTTAATAATTTTCAAATTAAAATGTCAAGTATAAATAATAAAACAATAATACAATAATATAACTACAGCCCCAACATTCAACTAACCTAGTATCACAATAAGAAATCTACCGCTAAAGAACCTAATACTAATTATCACAGTTTAATTTATCACAATGTCTTTTATTTACTACATCCACTATCCTCTTACAGAACGAGAGGAAGATATCCCTCTTCTTGCCCCCCAGGATGGCTGGCAGGTTCTCACCCGTCACCGATGTGCCCAATTTTTGCTCAATATCGTACCTATTGTTAGCAAAAATGGGGCACTCGAATAACAGGTGAGGAACCGCCTCCTCAACTCCTGGCTGACACAGGCACGACGGGTCCTCCTTCAACTTGAATCTATGCAAGTAGAAGGCGAACCCACCGTGTCCAGTCAGGATCTGTGTGGTGTGGTGTGTTATGTCTATCTTCTTAACTATCTTATATGCAGCAGCAGCGCTTGGGAAAAAGAGTTTCGTGACTCCGGCCGTCCCTCCCACTTCGTATCTCCTGTCCCATTCCCCAATCGTATCCTCTCTTAAGATACGCTTGACGAATGAAACAGGACACAGATCGTAGTCGGGCTTCCTCTTCGAGCCCAGAGCGGCTTCCTTGGCTAACTCGTCGACTCTCTCATTCCCTCTCAGCCCTGCGTGCGCCTTGATCCAAAACAAAGAGACCTCCCGCCTCTGCGATGCAGCTTTTCGGAGGGCCGCCCTTGTTTGCACTGCCAGGGGATGAGGGGAACTAAGAGTGACAGCCTGGAGAGCCGATCTGGAATCGCTGAGGATTCCGACCTTCGCCAGTCCACTCTTGCAGGCTATAATTACAGCTCTTTGGAGCGCTAGAAGTTCGGCTTGGTAGACGGTGCAATACGGCGGCAACGCAAGCTTGACGGCTTTCGTCTCGGCCTCACCCTTCCATATGGAGAGTGCGGCTCCGACTCGACCCTCAATCTTGCTGCCGTCCGTATAGATCCTATGGACGTGGTTGTTAACCACGTCAGCATATGAGTCCTCGTCCACCAACCCGAACCTCAGCTCTACCTGCTCTGCCGGATGTGGGTCCTCAATCGCAGGAGCCATTCGCTCCACCTCCCTGTCCCTCAACACCGGGTGTGGTACTCCCTTCTTGGCCTCATAAAGCCTCGATGCTTCGAGTATTCTGAGGTCAAGAGGGAGTATCCCAGCCAACAGCATTGCAGAGTTCAAGGAGACGGTTCGATATGCTCTGCAGATCTTTTGGGCAAAACCCCGTTGGACGGAGTTGAGCCTTTTTTGGACCCCCATCTTTTCCACGGTGGGTGCCCACGCTGCTGATGCATATAAGACAGTCGGTTCCACTACCGCGGTATATATAATTTTAACTATCTGGGGGTTAAGCCCCCAACCTACTCTAGCAGCCTTAGCCAGCTGCTTATAACGCGTAATTGCCTTTTGGCAAACATTTCCTACGTGGGAGTTGAACGTTAGGCTGCTGTCTATGGTTAGGCCTAGTACTTTTATTTCATCATAATACTTCAGATCGACACCCCCCATAACTAATCGTGGCACGTCATACTTTAATCTCCGAGTGGAGAGTAGTGCACATGTCTTGTGGGGGGCAAATTTCAGCTTGTTTGCTATTCCCCACTTTCTTATCTCGTCTAGCACCTTATTTGCCTTAGTAGCGATCTCTACGGCCGTTTCCCCCTCAAATACCAGCACAATGTCGTCTGCGAAAGCCTGGTTAAAAACCTCCATCTCTTCCAGCAAAGCTAGCAAGGGGTCCAACAAGAGGTCCCACAGGATCGGTCCGCCGATGGACCCCTGCACGCACCCCTTGTCGGTCCCCCTGCTAACTTCCTCTCCAGCATATCTAACACTCACTCTTCTGCCGCTCAAGTAGCTACTGAACACCCGCCTCAGGTTCCCCGGACACCCAACTTCAGCTAACCGAACCTTTATGGCTGGCCACCAAGCACTATCGAAGGCCCCCTCTATGTCCAGTGATACCACAACAGAAATTTTCTTCTCCTCCCTCAGCTTTCTGATGTGGTTCACTAACCTATAGAGGGCGTCTTCGGTGCTTCTTTGGGGCATGAAGCCATACTGGTTGGGGCTTATTTTGGGCAACAGGTAGAACCTAAGTCGGGCGACCAGCATCTTTTCGAAGATTTTGCCGAGAACAGGAAGGAGGCCGATCGGTCGATAGGCTTTTGGTACCCGGTATGATTCCTTGCCCGGCTTCCTCAGCACCACCACTGTCGCCTGCTTCCACTTTTCGGGAAAGTAGCCGACAGTGAGGCACTTATTCAACAGGGCAAGGAACCATTCCGGGTTACAATCTACAGCGTGCTGGCAGATGTCGGACGTGAGGCCATCCGCCCCGGGGGCCTTCTTGGGGTTGAAGGACCTTACGGCTCTCTTCAACTCCTCCATGATGAAAGGAGGGTCGTCCGGGCCCGTCGGCGGCTCGGAGTCCAAGGACTCCGCACGCCGGCGCGTCCGCCGATGTTCCTCGCTTTCATCACTTTCCAGGTCCGCGGGGTAGAAGGTCTCCGCCAACAGTTCTGCGGAGCTTCGGGCGTCGAGGGTCTCACTGCCCCTTGTTAGGAGCAGATCCTCCTCCCTCCCTCCAACTCTGTTCAGCACTCTGTAGATACCCTCCCAGACCCCCTCCCTATCCTGTTTTCGGCAAAACTCCTTCCAGCTCGCTACTTGAGCCTCTTTCACTGCCTTCTCATACATCTCTTTCGCTTCCAGGTACAACCCAACCACGCGGTTTCTGCGATCAGGCGCTGCGGTTCGGATCCTGCGTTTCCTCGTGGCGACCTCCCTCTTCATCTGCGCGAGCTCATCATTCCACCATGACAAGGTGTATTTCTGTGTGTGTTTTTTGGTCGGCATGGTGTCTCTGCATGTCTGTGTTATGACCTCCGTGTATCTGTCTATTGCATCATCTATTTGTTGTGTGCTGTGTATTGAGTCGATCGCTTGTAGAGTCAATTGTCTGTCTGACATCAGCTGGGTCAGTTTCTCACGAAACTGAGTCCAGTTTGCCTTCTGTGTGTTAAATATGCGTGTGGTTCGTATAATGTTCGTGCCTGTGGATTTCTGTTGTCTGATGCCGAATGAAATGCCATTGTGGTCCGAGCTCGTCAGACTTTCCTCCACCCTCCAGTCGCCCACTCGGTCCAGCAGATCGTCGGAGCACGCTGTCACATCCACGTAGCTCGAGTACCTTTTACCCCCTCTGACGGTATCGAAAGTTGGGATGTCTCCGGCGTTGAGTATATGTAGACTCATTGCTTCCAGTACAGCAGACACTTCCCTTCCTCGCGGGTCTTCCGTATCGCCACCCCACCACGGGCTTTTAGCGTTCGCGTCGCCTCCCAAGACCATCTTATCGGATCCCATCTCCCTTCCTATCCGCATAAGATGGTCCAGGTAGGGCCCCACAGGCTTATCAGGCTCGAAGTAGAAGGACACAACAACCATCTGCCAGGCTTTGGTTCGGAGGGTGGCCACAACTATGTTGTTGTTACTGAGGTGTGTGTGTAGTTCGACATCCAGTGTGTCGTCGAGTACCACAACACACGCCTTGACCACACCGCCCCCTTCCCCATCGCTCTGGTAGACCCTCACTCCGTTGCATGTCCTCATACTCCGCGCCCCACCTATATAGGGCTCCTGCAGCAGCGCTACACTAGCCTTACGCCTGGTGGCCTCGAGTAATAACTCCCTTGTGGCGATTTGGCTCCGCTGAAGGTTGGCCTGCAGTACTCGGTACTGGAAGTACTCACCGGGAACAACCTCAGCAATACGATACCGCCGATCTAGCTAGAGCGTCCCACCTCTTCCTCTCTGGGCACTCTCTATCAAGGGCACTGTGCTCCACGCTACCTCTCTTGGCCTTCGTGCAATTTATGCACTGAGGCTCTTCTCTCCGCAGCCACTTGTCGCAAGCGGTCCTCAAATGAGGACCGGCGCAGTGACTGCATCGTTCCGTCTCCTCACTACACACCCTCTTCGTGTGCCCGTAGCCGAGGCAGCGGAAGCACTGTACCAACGGACTATGGTCCTCCACTCTCACTCTACCTAGCCCTATGTGGGCGTATCCTACATTCGTACATCTCTTCCACACTTGTGGGCTAACTCTAACTACTAGGTGGTTTTGATGGGGGTTCCTCGCTTTCATCCCAAACACTACTTCTACCTGTTTTTCCTCCCCCTTCAGGCCCTCAAAGATGTCCGCGTTCTGATTAGCGAACGCGGTGACGAAGTCGGCTATATCATACTTCATCACATCTCTGAAGGCCAGAAGGGGGTTTTTGTTTCTAACGTCTTCCACAACCAATCCCTCATTCTTACTCAATCTTTCCTTAACTTTGTTTCTTTCCTCCTCGCTTTCGCAGCCGACGACTACCCTTCTATTTTTAACTTTTCTGGTTCTTTCCACCTTCACCCACCCATCCTTTGCATCTACAGCCTTCCGGATTTTTTCCATTACCTCATCTCCTGAGTCCTGAGTATCTTTGGAGGACACCACAACTGAATGCAAAGCCCTTGTCTCGGGAGCTCGCTCAGCGATCCCCCTCGAGACAACGGCCGCATAGCTCGCTGGTTTAGCGACGGTTGTGTTGTTCTCCAATAGTGTGCTCAGCTTGTCCATTTTTACCCTATTTTCCTCTATGCTTCCCTTCATCTCCTCCATTTTCTTCATCATATCTTTTATCCCTTTATCTAATAGTGTGTTTTTCTGTTTCAGGTCATTCACCAGCTCATCGTCTACTACATACGTCGTGTCTACGGGCAGCTGAGAGGGATGTAAAGGGTCCCTTCCCAGCTCTCCGCTGATTCCTGTTTTCGCACTGGTGAGTTCCATCTCCAGTTCTTTTACAATTTTGTAAAGCCTTTCCGTCGCCGCTAGAGCTCCTAGTTTTAACTCGGTTTTAAAATTTTTTGAGTTATTTATGCAGTATTTTGCTTTTAACAGACATGCTTTTGCTTCCGCTGTCTTGGATCTTTCTTGATTTGACGGACTTTGCGGCTTCTCTATTTTGGTTTCTGTTTCAGCTCCGGATTTGGGTGCTGGTGGATCAGTGTCCGGTAAGTTATGGTCGGGGGATACGGCTTGTAGGCTTAAGGCCTCGATCTGTCGTGTATCTGTATTTTGCGTTACTTCAGCAATTTCTAAGGGTTGCGAGAGTGCTCTGACCTTTTTTGCCTTGTTCTTACGTGGCGGGGAAACATCGAATGCGTCACTCTTTCGGGGGGTGCGTATCATTTTGTATGATAGGGGGACTCGTCAATTTAATATCAATTAAAATACAATCAATACGATTGTAAATAAAATAAAATTAAAATTATTAACTATGTCAATAAAATGACAGTAATAATATAATTTAAAACACTATAGAAATACCAATTAGAATTAATTAAAAGTCAAATGTCAATAATAAAATGTCAATACTAAAATGTCAATTTAAATAAATAATTCCTACAACTAACAGCCTCCCCAATAGGGGGTTAACTGACCTACTCTAGCTAGATAAAATATCGTGTTGTGTAAGGGGTTCCCTAAGCACACAATATAATCAAAACTTAACCTAACAACTACACCAAAAATGGGGTAGCTGGTCCTTATTCAAGTTCTTACACACTAGTCAGTAGCTCCAATAGGGGCTACTGGTCGTTAAAACTATGAATTTTCAACAAGTTTTCTTTCTTTTATATTATTACTGTTAATAAGTCTATCACCCTATGAATTTAACGGCAAAACACTAAAACGTCAAAACTTGTTGCTTTATAATTTTTACAGGGACTTCAATTTATTACACCAGTACCACTATATAACTCTAGAGCGAAAATGTTTCGCCTGTCAGTTTTTAAAAGCAACAGACAGATGTGTGTTGCTATGGTCGACTACACAATTAAAATAATTTCCTATGGGAAATTATGTCAATATGCTAACGTCAATAGTAGTACTGTTCGACTATATGACAAAATTAATATATAACTAAAACCTTAAGCTAACGAATGCACCAAAGATGATGCACTCGATCTATATCCTAACTATAACTACAATAAACTAAGCTCCTAACAGACGCCCCAATAGGGAAGCGAACTGGTCTTAAATTCCGAATATCACGGTTAGGCAATTAGACGAAGACTTTCGCCGGTCACAGTAACAATATTCTATATATATCCAACAGGGTTAACAATATTACAGTACCTGTAATTTTAAAATAGCAATATCGTATGATGTTTCTTATCAGCTACGATCTTTATAGTTCAAGATCCAGTGGTATCTCGGGTTAATTATTTTACACTTCTGTCCTTTTTTAATGTTTTTATTTGTCAATTAGTTTTATTTCTATATGTTTTAATTTGAATTTCTTATAATTTATCTAGATTTATTATTATTAAAGTTATTTTGTATGTGTTTTACTAATTATACTATCCGTTTTATTTTACAGGATCTACCGAGCGACGGCTCTTGGACTACCAGACCACCCACAGCGCTTTGACTCCAAGTGGGCGTGTCAGGGCTGTCGCGCGCTAGAAAGTGTTTTTTACCTCAGCCAATGAGCGGGAGTAGCCTGATGGGAATTTGGACTTTTAAGAACTTCCCGTTGTACTATAATTAAAATAATATTTGTATTAGTGTTTTATTTCTATATCTTTTAATATTTTATTGTAATATATGAGTTTAATTATGTTTTCTGTGTTTTATGTTCAATATATATTTAACTATTTTATGATATAATTTGACTTTAATTTAATTAATACTACTATTTAATCTACTACCACTTTAGCTAACCTACTGTTTTACCTATTTTTATAGTTTTAAATCGCGAAAAGTTTTATGTATTCTAATTATTGCTATATTATTGTTATTTATTATTAATTTACTATTTTTAAGTTGTTTAAGTCCGATATTTTTATAATTTTATGTATTTTATTAGTTATTAAGATTTTAAATTATTCTATTTGTTTTATAGGGTTAGCACTAAGTTTTGATTCGCAGCCCTGGGCGCGTCAGTGGGCGGGGCAGTGAGCGAGACGGGTATCGCGCGCGTCAACCCTACTTGTCTCGCTCACAGGTTAGGTTAGGTTAGGTTAGGTTAGGTTAGGTTAGGTTAGGTTAGGTTAGGTTAGGTTAGGTTAGGTTAGGTTAGGTTAGGTTAGGTTAGGTTAGGTTAGGTTAGGTTAGGTTAGGTTAGGTTAGGTTAGGTTAGGTTAGGTTAGGTTTTTTTTTTTTTTTTTTTTTTTTTTTTTTTTTTTTTTTTTTTTTTTTTTCTGTCCACAGGCCTAGGTGGCCCGTGCTCTGATTATTATTTTTTTTTCTATTTGGTTTATTTTCTTTTGGATCTTATCGCATTTGCGTCGGTTTACAATCAATTTTTTATATTTTATAATAGTTTATACATGTTATGTCGCATTCCCTGAAGGGGAATTTGTGTAAGTGTTTGTAATTTTACATAGCTATTTTTATAATTTCCCTGAAGGGGTTTTTACTGTGTTCCATTTGATTGTTGACGGACCCGACATTTCCCGCTACCCTCAGGTTTTGTGATGCTCCACCCTTTGCCTTTAGATGTTGTGGCATTGGCTCGGGTGTTTAGGGGTCACCCAAGCTGGGTGGAGTTCCTGGGTTGGTAAAAGGTACCGTTCAATGTCGTGTCCGCCGGCAGGCAGTCGGTGGAATCGCTTGGCTGTAAATGGGCTTTCCGATTCCACCGGCCGGTCTGGTCACACAGTCGTCTCTCCGTTGGCCACTGGTTGTGGCTGAGGTCATCGATCGGATGCCATCTGCTTGACGGGGCTGTCATCGATGGCTTGATCTTGTCTAGTCTAGTGGTGTCCTCTGCTTCTGTCCATCGTGGGATGTTGCCGGCCAGGTGTAAGGGGCCCGGTTCTTGATAACATTTTGTAGTTCCACGATGGACTGGTCGGTGAGTGCAGCCCTTGGAGAGGACGGGAGCTGGCAAAGGCACTGTGTTGCTGCGCCTTCGCCGCTCAACCGTCTGGGCCAGGGCTGCGGTTGTCATGTCCGGTATTTTTCGTCGTTTTATTGCCATTATGGGGCTTTTAACGAGACCAATTTTTTGATGGTGGTATGGTCACGGTTCTTAATTGCCATCTTGGCGTTGTGGTCCATAATGTCCTTTGCTGATGTTTCAATCACTCCCTTTATAAGTTTGCCCAGCGCGTCATCTGTGTCGTCAGTGTAGTAGACAAGATGTTCCGTGTGACGCGTCAGGGCAACCACCGCGTGTGAAGCACTGTGATGTAGCTGTAACTTCCTCTTCTGGTGTTTGATGACGTATACTCTCTTGTAGCACAATCCCTGGGCCTCATGGATGGTTAGTACTTTAGAGGCCTCTCCGGTTCCGTAACCTGACTTTCTCAGCGTTGACTTCTCCAGCTGTGTGTAAGTCAGGTACAAGGTGTTGTTGTCGGATTTAGGGATCTCCGTCCCGGTCATGGGTGCTATTTCCAGGGACTTAACGATGTTACTTGAGGAGTAGATGCCCTTGTGTATTTGCTTGAGCGCCATGGCGACGTCTTGCGGGCATCTATGTGTACAGAGAAGATCTTCGGTGACGTCTGCGAGGTGATGCGGGCGATAGTAGTACATCTCGAAGAGATTATCTCGGTCTATAAAGGGGAGCTGGTTTACGTCCCCTATTAACAGCAGGCTCTTGGCTTTGGTGATAAGTGCCATTAGTATTATGGATCCGAAGTGACTCATGAGTGCCTCATCTACGAGCAGCCTCTTGAGCACCAGGTCTTCGAGTCCCTTCGGTCCATTTACCAGGAGAGATGCAACTGTGCGCACCCTCTTCGTAGCTTCGTGGCCTGCCTTTTCCCGGATTCTCTCCACGAGATCTTTCTTGGCCTCGATCGTTGTCGTTACAACTACATCCTCTTCTGTGTTGAAGTTTTGGACAATCCACGTCGTTTTCCCGCAACCCGGGACTCCATTTATCCAGGTTATTGCTGGGATCGTCCATTCGTCGGGGGGCTCTACCTCGGACAGGATCTGGGATGTTTGTAGGATCCTGTCCTCCAGCCATATTTCTGTCCCCCTGGTGGTGACGACGATGGGGTCGCGAGATGGGATGTTGTAGACTGGTTGTCCTCTTCTTTTGGTCCGGTCCTCGTCCAGGAGGACTATTCCTGAGGTGGCGCTGTATGCCGCCATATGGGTAGTCATGTCCTGTCCCCTAAGGACGGTCGCCGTGTTGTTGTTATAGACCGTAGCGTGGGCCTCCTCTAGTTGGATTTGTAGGAGGCCATCTTTGCTTTGTTGGTACGACTTCATGATGTCTTCGCATTCCTTGATCCTAATGGTCTTATTGGCCTCTAATACGGCTATGTATTCAAGGAATGCGTTGATCATATGGTCTTCTTGTCGTACCACTTTCCTTAGGGTTGGACTCTTGACCAGACCTTTCTGTGCCTTTGTTCGGTGTTGTTTTGTTTGTGTTGTCTGCGGAGGTTTTGGGGCATTGGTAAATCTGCTGAGCGCGTTTGCTTGGGTGTCCGGGCTGCGGAAAGTGTCCGGTCGCAAGAGCAGCTGTTCCTCGAGACCTTCTTGAGGCTCTCTCCTAAAGTGTCGGCTCTCCTTTGTTACCAGCCGATGGAGATGCTGGTCAACTTTGGCGGCTGTGGTCTGTTGTTTTGCCGCTAAGGCGATCTCTTTTTGTTTCTCAGCTGCCCTTTGTCTCCTTAATTCCCTTTCCTTTTCAGCCCAGATTTCCGCGCTTGACTTCGGCGTCTCAGTAGATGGCCCTGGGAGTGATATTGCGTGTTCTGCGTCTTGTGGTGTGGATGGCTTTTTCCAGTTTGTTAGAGATTTTATCTTTTTCCTGATTTTTTGCAGCACATTTGTTGTGGAGTTGGGATCGAGGTTCTGCTCCACCTCTGAGTGTGTTGTGGGTTGGGTTCCTGTTGTTGGACTTTGGTGTAGTTGCGCTGTGGTCAGACTTGATGCTGTCTCGGGTGCTTTATTGGGTACTAGGAAGCTCAGATCTTGGGATCTTCCTTCGTACACCACGATCTCGTGTTTGTCTGCAGCTTTGACACACCCGAGATAGTCCGCCACCTCTCCTCTATCAAAGTCGACGCACATTGTGTCCACACTAATTGTTCTTGGGCCGATGGTAGTGCCGTTGGCTTCGGATAGCTTCAACAAGAACGAGCAGGCTCTGGCAAATTGAGTTCCTTCGGTGGTTTTGTCGAATAGTAGCACAGATTTGTTTTTGGTGCGTACTATCCTACATGAGCCACCGTCAATCATCTCCTCGCCCAGTTCCTCGTATCTTCTCCTCTTCATGGTCGTCCTTGTTGTGCTGCCTTTGAGTATGAGAGCCAGCCCAGGTGAGATGGCGACTCTCTTGTTGCCAACGGTGGAGCAGAAGCTTATTCCCAATCTTTCATAGCTATTGTTCATGAACAGAACCACTTTCCTTATCCTGATCGAAGGTGTTCCACTCTCTCCCTCTCTTAACCATCTAGGAATATTGAAGAGGGGAGCTGCCGTTCTCTGTTGGAGTGGAACTATGGGGTCCGTGGGATCTGTTCTCTGAATGATGCTATTTGTGCTGTCTACGCTTTGTTGTTCTTGAAATCTCTTTCTTGCCATGTTGAAGATCTTATCAATGTAAGTCAGGAACACTTCTTTGGCGTGCTGGTCCTCCAAATATTTATGTACGTCCGCTTCCTGAATGTTGGTGTTCATTTCTTGTTCTACATCGTGTCTTTGGTGCAGGAAGCGGGGACAGTCGAAGATGATGTGCCATACCGTTTCTTCAGTGTCTGGATCGCACTCGCATCCTGGGCTTCCGATCAGTTTGAAGCGGTGCAGGTAGTGAGCGAAAGCACCGTGTCCGGTCATGGCCTGGATGCGGGTGGGTGTGAGAGATGTTGTTCTCACGAATCGGTATGACTTCTGTATATCGGGCAAGAATCTTCTCGTGATTCCTCCGGTATCCGCGTTTGTATATCTGTCCTGCCATTTTTGTATGGATTCCTTCCGGATCTTCCTCTTTATGCAGGACAGAGGGATTTGATCATAATCCGGGATTTCTTTGGGGTTCAGAGCCGCTTGTTTTGCGAGCTCATCCGCTCTTTCGTTCCCGGACGTCCCCACGTGTGCGCGGAGCCAGAAGAGTCTTACTGTTCTGCCCTCTTCTTCGATGTCCTTTAGCCGTCTTTTGATGTCCGCCACTAATTGAGTTTTAGGTTTGGGATTCCGAATCAGTTCTAGCGAAGATCTTGAGTCGCTTAGGATGTTTACTTCCTTATGTTCGGATTCCTTCACCATCTCTACTGCTTTATAGAGGGCGAACATCTCCGACTGAAACACTGTACAGTTTTTATCGAGTGACAGTCTGGTGTAATTGACTTCTTGCCCATTCTCCCACCATGATATTGCAGCCCCTGTTTTCCCCTCGATCTTACTGCCATCCGTATAGATCTGAGGGCCTCTGATGTTATGCTTTTCTATGGTCTGGGGCTCCATGTCTTCCAACTTCTCAAAGGTGGTGATAGTGAAGTCGGAAGGGTGGGGTAGTGTGAGAATATCACAGGTCTTCTGTAGCGTTTTCCCGGGCGGAACGTAGTCACTCGATATTTCCTTCTTGGTTTTGTAAAGGGCTGCCGCTTCGTGTATTCTGATGTCCAGCGGCAGCAATCCTGACAGTGCCAGTGTAGATGTTAGTGAGGCTGTCCTGTAGGCTTTGCAGATCTTGATTGCAAAGCTTCTCTGTATTGAGTCCAGCAGCGCCTTGGTCTTGTTTAAATCTGCGGCTGGGGCCCAGACGCTCGCGGCGTACAAGATGATCGGCTCGATAACTGAGATATATATCGTCCTGATGATCTCTCCGTTTAACCCCCACGTCACCTTGGCGGAGTGCGCTATCTGCTTATAGATGTTCGCCGCTTTCTTGCAGACTGCCGCCACATGCGAGGTGAAGGTGAGGGATCTATTGATTATGACGCCTAGAAGTTTAATTTCGTCCACTAATTTTATATCGGTTCCGGACATCTTTATTTGGGGAGCGGTGAGTTTCAGCTTACGGGTGAGCAGCATTGCATTGGTTTTGTGTGCTGCAAACCTCAGCTTGTTATGGGCTCCCCACCTTTCAACGATCCGGAGCACGCGGTTCGCTTTTTCTTCTATGGCGTCAATGGTCTCTTCGGAGAAGATTAATGTGATATCGTCGGCAAAAGCTTTGAAGTTTACTCGACCCCTGGATAGTTGGTCGAGTAGCGGGTTCAATAAGATGTTCCAGAAGGTTGGTCCACCTGTCGATCCTTGGACACAACCTTTATTTGTCCCTTTTGCGCTCTTTTTGCCGGCGTAGTTCACCTCGATACCACGGTCTTCGAGGTATGAGCAGATCATCTTGTATATGTTGGAGGGGCATCCTTTCCTTATTAGCTGGTGCTTCAATGCCGGCCACCACGCATTGTCGAATGCGCCTTCTATGTCTAGTGAGATTAGGAGGACGATCTTCTTGTTCTGTACCTCCTCCTTGATGTGGTCTACTAGACTGAATAACGCGTCCTCTGTGTTTCTTTGCGGGATGAAGCCGAACTGGTTCTTGTTTATTGAGGGGAGTATATGCCATTGGACTCTGGTGATCATGAGTTTTTCGACTATCTTCCCCAGAATGGGGAGTAGCCCAATGGGTCTGTACGACTTGGGGTGAGTGTAATCTTCTTTACCCGGTTTTTTCAGAATGACCACGTGTGCTTTCTTCCATTGTTTCGGAAAGTGTCCTAATTGTAGGCATTTGTTCGCCAGTTCTAAAAACACCTCCGGTGCACACATGATGGCCTCGCTACAGATGTCCGATGTGAGGCCATCGGGGCCTGGAGCCTTCGCTGGATTTAGTGCTGATAGGATTAACTCCAGTTCCGCCATGGTGAATGGTGGGTCATCCTCTGCCAGTTGTTCTACCGGGTAGTTCCCCCTTAAGTGTTGGTGGTATTGTGAGTCGGTTTCTTCGGAGTCATCGGGGTAGAACGTTTCGGCTAGGAGGTCCGCGGATCTTTGCGGACTTAGCGTCTTGCCCTGTGTGTCTCTCAGTAGCACGTTCTCCTGGTTTGCTGCTGTCTTTCCGATGATCCTGTATATACCGTCCCACATACTTTCCTTCTCTTGAGTCGCACAGAACTCCTTCCAGCTTGCTGTTTGTGCCTCCTCCATTTTATTCCTATATTCTTGTCTTGCGGCTCGGTATTCTTCGATGACGTGAACTTTCCTCGATGGTGCCGCGTTTTTTATCCGTCTTTTCTTCCTCAGGACGTCCTTTTTTAGGTCTTCTAAGGACTTGTTCCACCACGGCGGCACTGGTTTGCCTTTGTAAGTACCCATCTTCGGAATCGTTTCTACACATGCTTCCTGGATATTGTTTATATAGGTACTTACGGCTTCTTCCAAATCATTTGCTGTCTTTATTGACTCCTTTAAGGCATTCTTACTCAAGTTAGTATCCACCAGAGACTTGTTAAATTTCTCCCTGAACGCTGACCATTTCGCTTTTTTGGTGTTATACCTCCGGGTTGTTGGTCGGGGGATTGGTTGAAGTTTACCCTCGACCCTGATCCGGAAGGTGATTGCGTTGTGGTCTGATGTAGTAGCGTCCCGGGTGACTCTCCAGTTCTCCACCTTTGCTAGCATCGGCAGGCTGCACGCTGTCACATCGACTATACTCGTGTACATCCTGCCGTTTCTCTCCGTTTCGAAGGTGGGGGTGTCTCCGGTGTTGAGAATGTGGAAGTTAATTTCATCGAGGAATGTGGAGTAGTCGCGGCCCCTCTGATCTTCTGTGGCGCTTCCCCACCAATGACTCCACGCGTTCACGTCACCTGCCACTAAGACGTTTTGGGTGGAAAGTTTCCCAATAGTGTTCCTGACTCTTCTAATATTCTCTTGTATGTCTTTGTCTCCCTCGAAGTACACCGATATTAACCCAAGCTCGAGGTTGGCCGCTTTGATGGTTACCGCTGCTTCGGTCTCTGTGACCAATTGTGGATCGTGCGATACCTCAATGGTGTCGCCGAATATCACAACAGCGGCTTTGTTGGGCCCTTCTCGGTTCAGGGTACACTGGATGACATGTGTCCCTGGATGTTGTTTGAGGAAACCTGCACTTCCTACGTAGGGTTCTTGAAGTAGGGCTATCGAGATCTTCTGTTCCGCGGCCACTCTTAAGAGCTCTAGGGTGGCCGTTTTGGATCTTTGCAGGTTTGCTTGGATTACTTTGATGTACTGTGGTGGCTTCTCGGGAGACTCTGTCGTTCTGTTCGTATTGTCGCCCTTAGCACAGGTAAGAGATTCTGGACCTTGCTATACTGTCCCATTTATGTCTCTCTGCGCAATCAATGCTAAAAGCGTTGTGTGCGATGTCTAGAGGCGCTGATGGTTTAGAGACTGTTTTGCAGTTATAGCAGGTCGGTGGCATGGCCTTCTTCCGTGCCTCACACTTGTCCCAGTCGTGGGTATTGTCGCCGCAGTAGCTGCATCGGCGATGCTCCTCTTCACAGATCTTTGTTGTGTGCCCAAAGCCAAGGCATCGAGCACATTGGAGGAGGGGAGATTGATCTTCAATGGGTCTCCTTTGTAGGTCGATGTAGACCTTCCCAGCTTCCAGGAAATTCTTGTGGAGCAACGGCGACACCTCCAGTACCACGTGGCACTCTTGCTGGTTCCGTGCCCTCTTCCTATACTTCACCCTAATGCTGGATTCTTTTTCCGGGACGCCGTTGAACACTTGCTTGTTTTGGGCTTTAAGGTGTTCCACGATTTCGGCGTCCGTATGGAACGACAACACGTTTTTTATGATGAGGAGAGGGTTGCTCTGTCTTGCCCTCTCCTGTTTGAGTTGGTCACTTTCTTTAAGTCGCGCTGCGATGAACTCCAAATCCTCCTTCTTGGTGCAGCTAAGTATAATCTTCTGGTTTTTAACTCTTTTTAGATTATCTACTCTGGCCCCGGTCTTCTTGGGGTCCAGGACTGTCCTGATAATTTTTAGGGTTTTTTCGCTCGTGTCTTTAGCGTCCTTTGAAGACACTATTATGCTGTGCTGCTCTTTGCGTTGTGGCGGGGGTGGAGGCTTCTTTGCGGCCGCCGCATACGACGCCGGTTTTGCTTGGTTTTTCAGCATCTCCACCAATGCCATCTCTGTGCCTATGCTGAGAGTCGATTGCGGTTGTGCCCCGGGTTTTTCTTCCCTTATAGATTTAATTTCCGAGGACACTATTTTCAGCCTCTCGTTTATGGGCTCGAGTTGGGCTGTTAAGTCGATGGCATTGGGAGCAGTCGGCGGTGGCTGCCGCAGTGTTGTTGTTACCTCCTCTAGCTTGGAGGCTATGGAGCTCATCTGCTGCTGTAGTAGGTCACTGTCTTGCGGTATAGCTGTTTTGGTTGCTATCTCTTGAAGATGTTGTTTGAGCTCTTGTTTGCTTTCTTTGTGTAGCGCCGCATTCTGGTCTTCTATTTTTCTGATGGTCTTTCTGAGATCTTCGATAGTATTCTTCATCTCAGTTAGCTCTGGTTTTATATTGTCTTGGGGGAGAATTGGTCTTATGTTCTCCTTTTTGGTCAATTCTTCGGTTATTTTAGATGTTAACACCTGAATATTGTTATTGATCATTGGGGCCACCTTGTGGGTTTCCTTGATTTGCCGGTGTGGCTCTGCTGTCTCGAACTCCAGCCACTTCCGGACATCCTGGGTCTCTTTTAGGGTGGCCGCCATGCTTTCCTTCAGGGAGTTGATCTCGGCCGTAAGTTGGGCTATTTGCTTGTTGTGTGCCCTTTCAATGTTTACTAGCTCGATGGCGTGGCGACTGCGCTCTTTCTCCAGGTTGTATTTGTGCCGCGACCTGGAGTCGGAGAGGGAGAGGACGATTTCGTAGAGGCTTTGCAAGGATTCAATTGCGTCCAGCTTGCATTCGCGCTTCATGTTTCCCGCCTTCTCTAGTGCCTCCTTCCCTTTCTGTAGCGTGGTGTTGGCTACCTTTGTGGCCACATCCATCTCAACTGCGATTCCCCGTGAGCTGGTAAAGAGGATGCTTTTTCTGGAAGTGCGGCTTTTCCTTGAGAAGTCTGAGCAGACCGACGACTCCGACAGTTCCGATAGCTCGTCGTCCTCTTCCGCCGAGTTGATGGGGCGGGGTGGTATCTCGGCTTGCTCCCATTCTTGAATCTTGGTCTGCACTTCCTCTGCAGTTGCTTGTGAAGGGCTACCCTGGTCTATTGGGTTTTGTGTGGATTCCTCTGTTGGTGTTGATGGCTGGGGTGGCTTCTGCAATAGCATCTTGGCCAAGGTCTTCTCCCTTAGTGAACGGCTATACGTCTTCCCGGTCTTGGCGTCTGAGCCACTCGCAGCTGACGTAGCCGTTTTATATGAGTTGTTTGATTTTGATGACATCTTGTCTTGTTGGTTGGGGTGACGGGTGCGTAAGACAAGCTAGGGTGGGTTTGTTGGATGGTGGGGTTTCCCAGCGGTTTTGGCCCTGTTTTCCTTTGATGATGATTTTCCGGAAAAACGGCTGGGGCCAAGTTGTAGGGCTCCTTCTCCCGATTCTAACGAGCACTCACTCGAGGGTGTAGGATGAAGGGTTACTGAGTTATGGCCGGAGGGGGTTTTCACTAAGATTGGGGGGGGGGGGGGGGGGGGGGAGAGTAGGTTTCACGGGAGTGAGTTTGGGATAATAAAATTTTTCAGTAGGAAAATTTTGGGGTGAGGGTGGTTATAAGCCTTTTCCTGGGTCCCTGGATGGAAATTGGGAATTTTATTGGGGCCAAATTGTGGAGAATTTTCTCCCGGTTCTGATGAGCCCTCTCTCGATGTTATAGGGGCTCGTGCGGCCGAGTTATGGCTTGAGGGGTAATTTGGTGTGGGGGGTGGGGAGGGGGGGGGGGGAGGTTTCGCGGGAGTGAGTTTGGAATAATAAATTTTTCAATGGAAATTTTTTAGGGTGGGGGTGGTTATTAGCCTTTTCCTGGGTCCCTGGATGGAGTTTGGGAATTCTAATGGGGCCAAGTTGTGGAGAATTTTCTCCCGGTTCTAATGAGCCCTTTCTCGATGTTATAGGGGCTCGTAAGGCCGAGTTATGGCTTGAGGGGTAATTTGGTGTGGGGGGTGGGGGGAGGGGGGGGGGGAGGTTTCGTGGGAATGACTTTGGCGAGGTCTTTGAAAAAATTTTTGAGGAGGGGGTTGGTTAGGATATCTCCTGTTCCCGGATTAATTTCGGGATTCTGTTGGGGCCAATTTGTAGTGCTCCTTATCCTGATTCAAATAAGCCCTTGCTCGAAAGTCCCGGGGTCCAGATAGCCAAGTTATGAGCTGAGGGGTAATTCCGCTGGGGGGAGGGGGGTTGGGGGGGGGGGAGGTTTCGTGGGGAGACGTTTGGTGGGGTCTTTGGAAAGTGTTCACTATTAGCCGCCAGGGGTGGTTAGCTACACTTTTGGGGTGGGGGGTGGTTTTTTGTGGGGGTTGGAATTTAGGGGTGGGGGTGGGTTCTCTGGAATGCTCACCTTACGCTGATGTTAGGGATACCTCGCACTTGGTATCTCCCGTGCACCCTTTGAGTACGCTGTCAATGCTGGTGAGCTGCCTTTGGAGTCCGCTGAGCTGGGCTGGTGGTCGCCTAAGGTGTCTTCAGATTTCGAAGGTAAACCCTCGGATTGCCGGCTGTCTTCAGCTCGGCGCGTGTGCTAGGTCAAATCGATGAACTTTGCTTACACGTGCCAAAACCTCGTGGAAAAACGGGACTTTTGGCGCTTAATAGCGGCCAAACCCCTTCACGGAGCAGGACGGATGATATGTCCCTGGACAGGTCTCAGCGGCGCGAAGACGGGTGTTATTATGTCTGTAGGGGGACTTACTTGGTCCGGAAGTTATTCCTCTTCAAAGTTGAGCTTTAATAGCTCCGGAACCAGGCCTCCGATCGCGTGGTCTCCAATTGTGCGATTGGGCAGTACACTTAACTTTCACTTTTTTCACTTTTCACAGTTGTAGCACGACTTTTACTATTTTTCACGATTTTCCGACGCGGAGCGATATGTTAACGTGTCGACTGCGCGAGGCGTACGGGTTAGGTTAGGTTAGGTTAGGTTAGGTTAGGTTAGGTTAGGTTAGGTTAGGTTAGGTTAGGTTAGGTTAGGTTAGGTTAGGTTAGGTTAGGTTAGGTTAGGTTAGGTTAGGTTAGGTTAGGTTAGGTTAGGTTAGGTTAGGTTAGGTTAGGTTAGGTTAGGTTAGGTTAGGTTAGGTTAGGTTAGGTTAGGTTAGGTTAGGTTAGGTCTTTTTTTTTTTTTTTTTTTTTTTTTTTTTTTTTTTTTTTTTTTCCCTGTTACGGGACCTCTAGTTCCCCCTTCCAAAGGGAAGAGACAATTTTTTACAGATCTCGTTATATCTGGGTACTTATTTATATTTCTTATACAAAAGTATGTACTATAATATTTACAATTTGTCTTAATATAACTATTTTTATCCTTTTTTACATCTTTCTTATTTATTTTGAATAACATTCTTACTACTTACTATTTTTACACAATTTTGTTTCAATTTTTATTTCATTTTACACTTGTTTATATCTTTTATGTTACTGTACTTTTCTTTTTTATACTTTCATATTACAAATTTATACTACCAATACGCTGCGCTCAGCGCGGGGTATCCGTTGCGAATTGTTTTGCTTAAAATATTTATTCAATAAATAGTTCCTTGCAAGTGGGTGGGATGCATGCGGTTGCCACATGTGCCACCAAGTGCCGTGACAGTCCATTAACATTTCTAACCTTACATAATATAGTTTAAAATTAATACATATTCTTATATTCTATGAATAATAAATAATTAATTTCAATGCTTTGTTTCTCATATTATAGTGAAATTATATAATACATATTCAATATCTCGTTATTATTATATTATATCATTTATACATATAATGATTTCAATTTTTTATTAATTACTTAGTCCATATATGCTCTGTTAATTTTTAGCATAACCATATATATGACAAGTGGTTTTTTTTTTTTTTTTTTTTTTTTTTTTTTTTTTTTTTTTTTTTTTTTTTTCTTAAATATATATAAATTATTGTTACAACATAATAAATTATTCGCTGCTATTTTGGGTCCCTTAAACTCAGTTTAAGGGGTTTCCAATTTGCATTCCTAACATACATATTATATCTATACTATATATATGTGGTTAGGTTAGGTTAGGTTAGGTTAGGTTAGGTTAGGTTAGGTTAGGTTAGGTTAGGTTAGGTTAGGTTAGGTTAGGTTAGGTTAGGTTAGGTTAGGTTAGGTTAGGTTAGGTTAGGTTAGGTTAGGTTAGGTTAGGTTAGGTTAGGTTAGGTTAGGTTAGGTTAGGTTAGGTTAGGTTAGGTTAGGTTAGGTTAGGTTAGGTTAGGTTAGGTTAGGTTAGGTTAGGTTAGGTTAGGTTAGGTTAGGTTAGGTTAGGTTAGGTTAGGTTAGGTTAGGTTAGGTTAGGTTAGGTTAGGTTAGGTTAGGTTAGGTTAGGTTAGGTTAGGTTAGGTTAGGTTAGGTTAGGTTAGGTTAGGTTAGGTTAGGTTAGGTTAGGTTAGGTTAGGTTAGGTTAGGTTAGGTTAGGTTAGGTTAGGTTAGGTTAGGTTAGGTTAGGTTAGGTTAGGTTAGGTTAGGTTAGGTTAGGTTAGGTTAGGTTAGGTTAGGTTAGGTTAGGTTAGGTTAGGTTAGGTTAGGTTAGGTTAGGTTAGGTTAGGTTAGGTTAGGTTAGGTTAGGTTAGGTTAGGTTAGGTTAGGTTAGGTTAGGTTAGGTTAGGTTAGGTTAGGTTAGGTTAGGTTAGGTTAGGTTAGGTTAGGTTAGGTTAGGTTAGGTTAGGTTAGGTTAGGTTAGGTTAGGTTAGGTTAGGTTAGGTTAGGTTAGGTTAGGTTAGGTTAGGTTAGGTTAGGTTAGGTTAGGTTAGGTTAGGTTAGGTTAGGTTAGGTTAGGTTAGGTTAGGTTAGGTTAGGTTAGGTTAGGTTAGGTTAGGTTAGGTTAGGTTAGGTTAGGTTAGGTTAGGTTAGGTTAGGTTAGGTTAGGTTAGGTTAGGTTAGGTTAGGTTAGGTTAGGTTAGGTTAGGTTAGGTTAGGTTAGGTTAGGTTAGGTTAGGTTAGGTTAGGTTAGGTTAGGTTAGGGTAGGTTAGGTTAGGTTAGGTTAGGTTAGGTTAGGTTAGGTTAGGTTAGGTTAGGTTAGGTTAGGTTAGGTTAGGTTAGGTTAGGTTAGGTTAGGTTAGGTTAGGTTAGGTTAGGTTAGGTTAGGTTAGGTTAGGTTAGGTTAGGTTAGGTTAGGTTATGTTTTTTTTTTTTTTTTTTTTTTTTTTTTTTTTTTTTTTTTTTTTTTTTTTTTTTTTTTTTTTTTTTTTTTTTTTTTTTTTTTCCTCCCCCGTACATTATACAGGACAATTGCTACATGATTTTACCTGATTACAATTTGTATGATTTTGATTTTCTCTCATATTTATTACATATTATTATATCTTTATTTATTACATATTATTCTATATTAGATTCTTTATTATTTACAATTCATTTATCACTTTTGATTTACTTCGATCTTATAATTTATTTTTCCTTCCTGTTTTCATTACAGTTCTTTATTTTTCTAGACAATAGTTGTTCCCCTTATTTGTTATATCAATTCATCTTATTCCTAGGATTTCATTTGTGCCATTCAAGTGTGTCCAATTCGACGTTAATTAATACATTTTACTATATCAAGTGGTTTCCATTTTCATGTAATATTGCCAATTTTTATTTACAATATAACTATACTTCTATAAATATTCTAAGTTATAATGATACAATACAAAATATAGACTTATGTTACAGAATACAATACTAATTACAATACAAACAATACAATATAATACTGACACAGACAACCTGCGATTTACATTTGTTGTATTTGTATCAACAAATACTTACAAAGTTGTAAATACAATTTTTTCATATAATATTATGGATATAACATTTCAGATATAATTACACTACAGTTACTTACGATAAATATAGACTTGTTACAATATACAATAATAGTTACAATACAAAACAAAACAAAGACAAGATAATACAATATGATAATACAATACCAACACATTAACAATCTGCGATTTACATTGTTGTATTTGTGTCAACAAATACGTACAAAGTTGTAAATACAGTTTTATATATAGTATTTTTGGAATAACCGTTCAAAGTATAAATATTATAGACTTTTAATACAATATACAATAAGTTACAGAACACATACACAGTTACAACCCTTACAATTATTGTAGTATACATTTGTTGTATTTGATATCAGCAAATACATCCAAAGTTTTATATATTAATTTTTTTTTTTTTTTTTTTTTTTTTTTTTTTTTTTTTTTTTTTTTTTTTTTTTTTTTTTTTTTTTTTTTAATCAATTTAAGTAATCAATGTAAATACTTAATTATATATATTTTGATATATATTATTTTTATAACTGGTTGTACAGTAATTGCTGTCGTAAATTCAATATTTATCACCAACAATTTTTGGGACGTTAGGCACTATCGCGTAGCGGCGGTGTTATTCTGTGATGTTAAACGTACGCTGAGTACTGTGTAGCCACGTGGGCTCCAGCTCCATTTCTTCATCCGGTACGTATGACACCGCCGCTCGCGCAATGGCTTCCCACTTACATCTAATTGGACACTCTTTGCTGAATGCACTGTGTTCCGTACTCAACCCCTCCTTTTTACAATTTACGCAGCAGGGTTTTATTCCTGCCTTTAGGTCCTCACATTGAGACCTGTGGTGTGGTCCCGAACAATGGCCGCACTTCGCCGCGGTCTCGCTTTCGGTGCAGAATCGCCTTCCATGCCCGTACCCTAAGCAGTGCGAACACTGTATTAGGGGGGACTGGTCGGCGACTCTCACCCTCTGCATATCTATATATACGCGGCCTGCTTTGGTGAAACACTGCCAAATATCCGGGGACACCTCAAGTATCACATGCTCAGTTTGAGGGTCTCTTCCTTTTCTTCTATATTTTACACTCATCCTATCCTCATCTCCATCCAGAAGATACTGTATGAGGTGCTTGTTTTGATTACGGATGGCGTCGTAAATGTCGTCATCCGTATTCGACTTCAACACCCCATACAGTATTATCTGAGGATCCTTGTTTCTTACCATTTCTACCTCAAACTTATCTCCTCCCCACTTCTCTAACTTCCTCTTTGCCCTATCTCTTTCATTTTTGCCTCTAAATCCTATTATTACTTTTCTCCCCTTCCCTTTTCTGATCCTTTCTACCTGAAATCCTTCCTTTTTAGCTTCTATTAATTTCCCTACGCTATTCACTATGTCGTCTCCTGTCATAAAATTTTCCTTATCAGTAACCGCTAGGGAGTGGACAGTTATGGGCTCCGATCCCGCAGGTTTGATTTTTGCCACCTGCCTCGCCGTCACGGTCGCATAACTCTCCACTGCCTCAGCGGTATCCTTCCTAGTTTCATTTGTTTTCCTCTCATTTAGTTTTTCCACATATTCCTCAATCCTACCTACTAACATATCCCTTAACTGCTCCATATCTAAATGAAGTTTTCCATGTAATTTTTCATACATTGTGACCAACAGCTCATGGCAGTTGCATTCGTCACAATTTGATTTATATTCACATTGTACTTCCATATCTTTCTTATCTATACTATTTCCGTTTCCTTTTCCTCCCGAGCCTCTCCTGAACAGTTCCTTCATCTCCTCCACCTGTCTTTCCAACTTTTCCAAATTGTCTGCTAAACCAGACTTCAACTCACCTCTCATGTTTCTAGTCTGGTTTAGCAGCCAGATACTGTGCTTTATTGTGCCACTTGTTTCTGTCAGAAGAGCCTCGGCAGGTTCGATTGGGGTTTGTACAATATGGGGATTTTTTGGGAGATGTATCTGTAACTCGAGGGAGGACCGTTTGTTCTTTATTTTGGGGGGCTTGGCATTTTTCGGGGTATGAACCATTGCCATTTTTACCGATACAGGGGGAACACGTCAATTTTTTAAAAAGTAAATATAAATATAAGAATTAAAAATAAATAGTGTAGTGAAACTAAATAAACAGTGCAATTTTTCTTTGCCGAGATATTTAAAGTCCTAATACTAATCTGTTGTCCCAATAGGAATCAACCAGTCAATTAAAAAAGTCAGTTATTATAATATAATGTAATGTATATCTAAAATTGTTAAATTTAAATTAAAATATATCGCACTGCAACACTACACTACTATCCTAATCGGTTGCCCCAATAGGGGACAGCCGGTCAATTATCCTATGTATATGTTCGATTACGCGTCGTGTTTTTAAAAGTGTAAATATAAAATTGTATAAGTTGTATATAATTAAAATAGTACTGCAATAATAATTAAAATGGATTTATAATAATTGTCCTATCCTAGATATAATTAAGCCAAATTTGTATAGTTTTATAAATTGTTAAATTTGTATTTTATATTTATTGTATGTTAAGATATTAATTAGTTATTTTATACTTATTTTAATAAGTTTTTACTTTACTTTTGTACTAAGGTAGAAGGTCTATCGCCCTATGAGTTTTTACGGCAAAACACTCTAGAGTTAAAATTTATTGCTTTTTAATTCTCACAGGGACTTCAGTTTCTTACATTAATGTTACTATTAACTTTAGAGAGAAAATGTTTCGCCTGTCCGTTTTTAATAGCAACTACTTTTAGTCTGTTGCTATGGTCAACTATACTACTATAAGTTATTTCCTACGGGAATTTAGTCAATAGTATTTTAATACAATTTTGGCCTAATAGTGGGCTACTTGTCTATTTATTGTTAAGCTAATAATAAAATGTATTGTCCAATAGGGATCAATATGTCTATTTCAATATAATATGTATGTAAAGATAAAACAGTACTATAAAACAAAGCTTTACGTCACAGTATAGGTGTATAACCTAGTCACTATACTAACTTAATCTAAGCGGTTTCCCAATAGGGATCAACCGGTCAACTTATTACTAATAACTGTATATATACTAACTCTAAAATATTAAAATATAAATATCGTCGTCACTATTAAAGTATATATACAATCACTAGCCTAACAGACGCCCCAATAAGGAAGCGAACTGGTCTAAGTACCGCTTTCACGGTTCAAAGGACGGTTTTTCGCTGGTCAAGTTAGTAGAATATTATAAGTTGAGAAATATTCCAACGCCTATGGTATTAAACTAGCAAAAACGCAACCGCTTCTTATCGGCTTCGATCTATTATAGTTCGAGAGCCGGTTGTCTCCCGGATTATTTTTATCTTATATTGTCGACCCCTGTACACACCCCTTGTCGGTCCCCCTGCCAACTTCCACTCCAGCATACCTCACGTTCACCCTTCTGCCGCTCAAGTAGCTGCTGAACACCCGCCTCAGGTTCCCCGGACACCCAACTTCAGCCAACCGAACCTTTATGGCCGGCCACCAAGCACTGTCGAAGGCCCCCTCTATGTCCAGTGATACCACAACAGAAATTTTCTTCTCCTCCCTCAGCTTTCTGATGTGGTTCACCAACCTATAGAGGGCGTCTTCGGTGCTCCTTTGGGGCATGAAGCCATACTGGTTGGGGCTTATTTTGGGCAACAGGTAGAACCTAAGTCGGGCGACCAGCATCTTTTCGAAGATTTTGCCGAGAACAGGAAGGAGGCCGATCGGTCGATAGGCTTTTGGTACCCGGTATGATTCCTTGCCCGGCTTTCTCAGCACCACCACTGTCGCCTGCTTCCACTTTTCGGGAAAGTAGCCGACAGTGAGGCACTTATTCAACAGGGCAAGGAACCATTCCGGGTTACAATCCACAGCGTGCTGGCAGATGTCGGACGTGAGACCGTCCGCCCCGGGGGCCTTCTTGGGGTTGAAGGACCTTACGGCTCTCTTCAACTCCTCCATGATGAAAGGGGGGTCGTCCGGGCCCGTCGGCGGCTCGGAGTCCAAGGACTCCGCACGCCGGCGCGTCCGCCGATGTTCCTCGCTTTCATCACTTTCCAGGTCCGCGGGGTAGAAGGTCTCCGCCAACAGTTCTGCGGAGCTTCGGGCGTCGAGGGTCTCACTGCCCCTTGTTAGAGGCAGATCCTCCTCCCTCCCTCTAACTCTGTTCAGCACTCTGTAGATGCCCTCCCAGACCCCCTCCCTATCCTGTTTTCGGCAAAACTCCTTCCAGCTCGCTACTTGAGCCTCTTTCACTGCCTTCTCATACTTCTCTTTCGCTTCCAGGTACAGCGCAACCACGCGGTTTCTGCGATCAGGTGCTGCGTTCCGGATCCTGCGTTTCCTCGTGGCGACCTCCTTCTTCATCTGCGCGAGCTCATCATTCCACCACGACAAGGTGAATTTTTGCGTGTGTTTTTTGGTCGGCATAGTGTCTCTGCATGTCTGTGTTATGGCTTGTGTGTAACTGTCTATTGCATCGTCTATTTGTTGTGTGCTGTGTATTGAGTCCATCGCTTGTACAGTCAATTGTCTGTCTGACATCAACTGGGTCAGTTTCTCACGAAACTGAGTCCAGTTTGCCTTGTGAGTGTTAAACATGCGTGTGGTACGTATTATGTTCGTGCCTGTGGATTTATGTTGTGTGACGCCGAAGGAGATGCCGTTGTGGTCCGAGCTCGTCAGACCCTCCTCCACTCTCCAGTCGCCCACTCGGTCCAGCAGATCGTCGGAGCACGCTGTCACATCCACGAAGCTGGTGTACCTTTTACCCCCTCTGACGGTATCGTACGTAGGTACGTCTCCGGTGTTGAGTATGTGTAAGCTCATTGCTTCCAGTACAGCAGACACTTCCCTTCCTCGCGGGTCTTCCACATCGCCACCCCACCACGGGCTCTTTGCGTTGGCGTCGCCTCCCAAGACCATCTTATCGGATCCCAACTCCCTTCCTATCCTCATAAGATGGTCCAGGTAGGGCCCCACAGGCTTGTCGGGCTCGAAGTAAAAGGACACGACAACCATCTCCCAGGCTTTGGTTCGGAGGGTGGCTACAACAATGTTGTTGTTGCTGAGGCGTGTGTGCAGCTCGACGTCCAACGTGTCGTCGAATACTGCAACACACGCCTTGACAACACCGCCCCCTTCCCCATCGCTCTGGTAGATCCTCACTCCGTTGTGTGTCCTCACACTCCGGGCCCCACCTATGTAGGGCTCCTGCAGCAGCGCCACGCAGGCCTTACGCTTGGTGGCTTCGAGCATTAGCTCTCTTGTGGCGATTTGGCTCCGCTGGAGGTTGGCCTGCAAAATTCGGTACTGGAAGTACTCACCGGGGGCAACCTTAGCAGTACGCTACCGCCGTTCTGGCCAGGGCATCCCACCTCTTCCTTTCCACACATCCTCTATCGAAGGCGCTGTGCTCCTCGTTGCCTCTCTTAGCCTTTGCGCAATTGATGCACTTGGGCTTCTCTCCCCGCAGCCACTTGTCGCAATCAGTCCTCATATGAGGACCGGCGCAGTGGCTGCATCGCACCTGGCTCTCCTCACAGTGCCTCCTCGTATGCCCATACCCCAGGCAACAGGAGCACTGCACCAATGGACTATGGTCCTCCACACGCACTCTGCCAAGCCCAATATGGGCATAGCCAACATCCACGCATCTCTTCCATACCTGTGGGCTGACTCTGGTCACGAGGTGTTTCTGCAGGGGGTTCCTTGCATTCTTCACGTATGCTACCTCAACCTTTCTTTCGTCCCCCTTCAAGCCCTCAAAGATGCCTGCATTTTGGTTGCAGAACGCAGTGATGAAATCAGCTACGTCGGCCTTCATCACATCTTTGAAGGCTAGAAGGGGGTTTTTATTCCTCACTTCTTCAACCATTAGCCCTTCGTTCGTGCCCAGTCTCTCCTTCACCTTGTTCCTCTCCTCCTCGTTAATACATCCTATTATTACTTTTCTATTTTTTATTTTCCTGACCCTTTCCACCTTTACCCAGCCATCTTTTGGATTTACCGTCGTCCTAACCTTTTCCAGTACTTCATCCCCATTATCTTGCCCGTCTCTGGAGGACACCACGACTGAATGCAGAGCTCTTGCCTCAGGAGGTTTCTCTACGACACCTCTCGAAGCAACGCTCGCATAACTCGCCGGTTTGGCGACAGTCGTGGTGCTCTCCAGCAACGAGCTCAACTTTCCCATCTTATCTCTATTTTCCCTTATGTGTTCTCCTATCTCTTCCATCTTTTTTATATTCTCTTTTATTAATCTATTATTTTCTTCCAGGTTTTTCACCAGTGCTTCGGCCTCTACATCCGCTCCTGCGCCGGCTGACCGGGAAGGGTGTATAGGGCCCTTCCCCGGCCTGCCATTGCTCCCGGCTCTAACACTGGTGAGTTCGTTTTCTAGCTCTTTAACTAATTCGAAGAGCCTCTCTATAGCGGCGAAGGCTCCTTCTTTAAGTTCAATCTTAAAATTTTTTGAACAATTTATGTGCTTCTTCGCTCGCTCTAGACAGGCTCTTGCCTCTGATGTCTTGGGTTTGGTTGGTGGAACAGGGCTATAAACTTTTTCTACGATTACCGGCTTTTTACTCGTTTTTGTTTTAGGTGGAACCCTTTCCTGACTTGGCTTTATCTGACTAGTTGTTGGTGTTTCATTAATTATAATCGTCTCAAAATTATCAATGCTCTTTCGCACAGCAGAGGGCTTTATCGGCTGCGACTGGGCTCTGCCCTCGTCGGCCTCGTTTCTCTTCGGAAATGAAATAATAAAAGTGTCGCTGGCTCGCTGTTGCTGGGGGGTGCGTGGCATCATTTTGTCAGGGGGATTTAGTCAAAATAAATAAAATTAAATGTCAATTGTAAAATAAAGTAAAAGAAAATAAATTAAAATTAAAATTGAATTAAAATTAAAATTTTAAATTGAATTATTAAAATAATTGTCAAATTAATAAAATGTCAAAATTACTAACCTAACAGTTTCCCCAATAGGGGGTTAACTGACCTACTCTAGCTAGATAAAATATCGTGTTGTGTAAGGGGTTCCCTATGCACACAATATAATCAAAACTTAACCTAACAACTACACCAAAAATGGGGTAGCTGGTCCTTATTCAAGTTCTTACACACTAGTCAGTAGCTCCAATAGGGCTACTGGTCACTAACGCTATTGACAATTCCTTCAATTTTTCAGTTTTTTACGATATTAATATTCCTATTTAATTCTTAAGCGAAAATGATTCGCCTGTCGATTTTTAATAGCAACCGACTTTTGTCTGTTGCTATGGTCAACTATACAATTAAAATAATTACCTATAGGAATTTTGTCAGTGCGTTAGCGTCAATAAATGGTACTGTTCGAATATATAACTAAAATAATGTAGAAGTAAAACCTTAGCCTAACGAATGCACCAAAAATGATGCACTCGATATATATCCTAACTATAACTACAATAAACTAAGCTCCTAACAGACGCCCCAATAGGGAAGCGAACTGGTCTTAAATTCCGAATATCACGGTTAGGCAATTAGACGAAGACTTTCGCCGGTCACAGTAACAATATTCTATATATATCCAACAGGGTTAACAATATTACAGTACCTGTAATTTTAAAATAGCAATATCGTATGATGTTTCTTATCAGCTACGATCTTTATAGTTCAAGATCCAGTGGTATCTCAGGTTAATTATTTTACACTACTGTCCTTTTTTAATGTTTTTATTTGTCAGTTAGTTTTATTTCTATATGTTTTAATTTGAATTTTTTATAATTTGTCTAAGTTTATTATTATTAAAGTTATTCTGTATGTATTTTACTAATTATACTATCCGTTTTATTTTACAGACCTACCGAGCGACGGCTCTTGGACTACTAGACCACCCACAGCGCTTTGACTCCAAGTGGGCGTGTCAGGGCTGTCGCGCGCTAGAAAGTGTTTTTTACCTCAGCCAATGAGCGGCAGTAGCCTGATGGGAATTTGGACTTTTAAGAACTTCCCGTTGTACTATAATTAAAATAATATTTGTATTAGTGTTTTATTTCTATATCTTTTAATATATTATTGTAATATATATGAGTTTAATTATGTTTTCTGTGTTTTATGTTCAATATATATTTAATTATTTTATGATATAATTTGACTTTAATTTAATTAATACTACTATTTAATCTACTACCGCTTTAGCTAACCTACTGTTTTACCTATTTTTATAGTTTTAAATCGCGAAAAGTTTTATGTATTCTAATTATTGCTATATTATTGTTATTTATTATTAATTTACTATTTTTAAGTTGTTTAAGTCCGATATTTTTATAATTTTATGTATTTTATTAGTTATTAAGATTTTAAATTATTCTATTTGTTTTATAGGGTTAGCACTAAGTTTTGATTCGCAGCCCTGGGCGCGTCAGTGGGCGGGGCAGTGAGCGAGACGGGTATCGCGCGCGTCAACCCTACTTGTCTCGCTCACACTTATTGGCGTTATCTGTTATAATCTATGCAATGTAGTCAGGGTGTTAAATGTTTTAATTAAGTGTTATTTATTTGTTTTGATATAATTTTATAAGCCAATTTATATTGTGAAAAATGTATCAAAAGTGTAATATATTTTTGTAATTTGTGTTTTATAATGATTTTAACTTTTTAGTTCTTGATTTTTAGGTAATAAACTTACTTTTACTATTGAAAATTTCTTTTATTTTATTATTATACTATTTTTAGTTAGTTAACATTAATTCAATTTTAATTTTTTAAGTTTTTAAGTTATTTTTAATGTTTAGTTAGTGTATTTAATTTATTCTCTTTTAATATGAAACAAAATTTGTTGTTACCCCCCGGACTATGCAACGGCGGCCATCGCTTTATGGGCGGAGTCCCTTATCTGAGTGCCGGTTATTGGTGTTATCGGTAGAATAGGGTTGTCGATTTTTGAGTTTACGTAACAAATGAGCGGAAACAATCCTGATGGGAGTTTTGAAAAACTTATTATTTATTGTGTACTATTTAAAGTGATAATGTTAACTATAGATTATATATGTGTTATTTATACTATTTATATATAAAGTTTTATTTAGGTTGTTGTTTTTGTCGTTTTTTAATATATATTTAACCAAGTTTTAATGAATTACTACTTCTACCTTAATCGAGCTTATCTATGATTTATATATTTTAGAAAAAATTTTAGTATAAAAGTATGTTAACCTGGATAAAAGTGTTGTCACTGTTAAGAAACAAAACGCATATAAAGTTGCAGACCGGCGAGAAACTTCGTCATGCGCAGCCCTGAATTCTACAAACTAATTGCAATGTGTGACGTCACGAAAAATTTACGTAAAACTGTGATTACTACTAAACTATCGAATAGATTTAGGTAAAATTTTATACTTATATTATGTGCTGTTCAATCTATATTTTATCAATTTTGTACTTAACTACGTTTAGTGTCAGGGCTGCGACAAGCAAAATTCCAAAGTCGGGGGCGTGGCACGGCCTCCGTATTTTTTCTGTATGGAATTTCACTGTTCCTTAAATACTAAATAAAACTTAAAATACTAGCTTAAATTAAATGGGGCTTTCTTAGTTTTAAAATATACAGAGCTATCTATGCTTACGTTAAATCTGGGCTTTCTAGCCCTGTCAGAAATAATTTAAAATTTAATGTAAAAAATAGTGTCCTTTTCACTTGCTAAAATGGGTAAAACTGCCACTTAACTTGGGTCCTGAAGTCGCTGGCTGCCGGTGGGGGTACCCGAGGTCGGTCCGCTGGTCTCCTGCAAGTCTAGACCGCCTAGGCCGCGGTCCAGACTTTTTAGTAATTTCGGTTTTCCGGGAAAACCAAACGCCGGGTCACCACGAAACTTCACACACGGTAGCGTCTTGCAGTGTCCCACAGCACACAATTATAAAAAACCTAGGTCTTCGTTATAATTTGGGAGATCTAGGTCTCCTAAGTTTTCCCACTTTTTGTGAGTCGTTTATCTCCGGAACTATTAGTCCGATTTGAATTCGGAAAACGGCTCTCAATAGCCCCAGTTGTTCCGCTTCGTTTCGTGTGTGTCACCTTCCTCCCCCGCACTTCCCCGCGCACGCGTCTCAATGACCTCTGCTGGTTTTCGGGCTGCTGCTCCTCAACCAGCTGCCAGAAAAATCTAACTTTTTGGGAGGAGCAGCTCCAAGGTCTTGCGCGTCGTCTGGAGTGAGAAAATGGGGGGGTCGTCGCGACAGGTAGCTCGCCGCACGCGTCGAAATGCCAAAAAACCGGTGAAAATCCGGTTTTTCCGCAATTTCTTCGGCTACGAACGTCGGTTTTTCACGCGGTTTTCACTGCCACTTTACACTTTTCGAGCCGCGTCGAATGACGTATCGCACGCCTTTCTACCACAGTTTCGGCCGCAAAAATAATTTTAAAAAATTCAAAAAATATTTCGCACGTATTTGCACGTCTTGCTCGGGCCACGGTCGGAGCGGAACTGGTTAGGTTAGGTTAGGTTAGGTTAGGTTAGGTTAGGTTAGGTTGGGGGCGATGCCGGTCCGTCCACGTTCGTGTCCCTGGGCACCCCCCCCGTACCATCGCGAGCTTTTTCGCGGTGACACGGGAGGGGTGGCTGAACGCCGGCATCGTGTGCGTGTGTGAGTAAATGCGTGAGTGTTTGTGTGACGGATGGACCCGTGGGGTCCCTAATCCCCGGTTTGTGGTGCCCGGCCTTGGGATGCATGGCGAGCAGGAGGTCTACGTCACAAGGGCACTAGGGCAGAATCTCCCTTCAAAGATCAACCATGGAGAAACGTATATTGAAAAATATTCCCCGGGTGGGTTCTGGTGATCCGGTGGACGCCAGAGAATCCCACACCCTCTCAAATGAGGGGGTCTGTCGGACGTATACGGGGCCGGCACAAGATACGTTGAGGGTGGAGGAGGCCGCGGTGAAGGCGGCGAAGGAAGGAGAGGGCGCGACGACGCGCAAAGCTCCGAAGCCGGCGCACCTAACCGCGCCGGCGGCGGACGCAATCACGGACGAGGACACAGACTTCTCCGTCTCCCAGCCTGACGGCGTGGAGCGGTTGAAGAGACTCATGCAGAGGAAGAAGGAGCGGGGCTGCCCGATTCGGGACTTACCTGACTTGCCGCCTGTGTTGCGGACTCGGGATGTCCGTGGGGTGCGGCCTCGCAATCCCATCATCGAGAGTTACGAGGCGGAGTTCGCCAAGTACAGACCGTCGTGGAGTAAGAGAGCACCTGAGGAGGATGCTGATACTGGACGTGACAGTGAGGACTGGCCCGAGGACTCCGATGACAATGCCTCCGGCATGTCGTTGGACTCTGAGGGCTTGCCCACAACCCCGGATAGGACTCGCCTGAAAAGGCGCAACTCGGATGAAGACATGGAGCCGCCCATCAGTAAAGGGGCGGTTCCCAAACCAAAAAGAGGACGAGGCCGGCCGCCAACGACTGGCCAGTACGTTGGCTACGCCAAGGCGCAGGCCGAACATAACCGGCTGAAGGAGGAGGCCCTCAGGCTTGATGCCGAGGAAGAGGTTGCCGAGTCAGCGCGGAGGACTAGGACGTTGTGGAAAGCCACTAGTTCCGCCCTCGCCGCGCTTCCCACCTCATCTCTCGCACGAGAAGAGGCTTTGGAGAGGACGGGCGCTGATTTGGCCAAAACCGTGGAGCAGGCGTTGGACACCATTGAGATGGTCGGCAAGAAATCCGCCAACCTGAAGGGAACATTCCAAAAGTACCTGAAGGAGTCGGTGTCGACCATCTCAAAGGCTGTCGACGAGTTGAGGAGGCGTTCCTCTTCAGAGGAGATTCAAAGACTCGAGGCCCAGAACGCGCGTCTCGAAAGGCAAATGGCGGAGCTACGCCAGGAGCTGGAAGAGATGCGCAAACAGGCCTCGAAGTCTACCGGAGATGACGTGCAGAAGCTGTTGGCCGAAGTGTCCCGTGCGAACGCAGAGACCTTCGGCAACATGCTTAACGCCAGGCTCGCCGGTCTGGAGGACCGACTCCTGCCGGAGCCGAGGCGGAGGCCGCCGCTTGCGTCGGACGGGAATGATATCCCTCCCGTTCCCGCAAGCGTTGATGTGCCCATGGACGAAGATGCGCCGGGACCCCCTCTGCCTAAGGCGAAAGGGAAACCGGCCAAGGCGAAGACGACCAAGCTGCCTGGCGCTGCAGTTGCCCCGCAAGAGGCTCCTGCTACGTCGGCGGCGTCAGGGGGCAAGAAAGCCCGGAAAAAGAAGAAGCGGCCATCAATGGCCGCTCAAGAGGCGGCGCAGGGGGGGCAGAACACCAGCTCCCCCAGTACGGAGGCCCCACGGACCACTGTAGGCCCTGAGGCCAGGAAGAAGAAGGGAGCGGCTACACCATCTACAGCCGCTCCGAAGAAGAAGAGAAAGCCGAAGCTCCGCGTCCCCGCCAGTGCGGCTGTCGCTCTCACTATTGAGAAGACGGCCGAGCAGGCGGGTTTGACGTACGCAAAAGCGATAGAGTTGGCCAAGCGGACGGTGAGCATTGCGGAATTGGACATTTCGCAGGTGAGCTTCCGCAGTGCCCGTACTGGAGGGTGTCTCCTGACCATCAAAGGTCAGGATGCCGGGAAGAGGGCGGACGCCTTTGCCGCGAGGCTTAGAAGCGCTCTGCCACAAGAGGTGAAGATCGGGAGGCCGTCTGCTTGCGCGGAGTTGCGCGTCGCCGGCCTCGACGTCTCTGTGACGACCGCCGAAGTCCTGGAAGCGGTCGTACTGGATGGAGAGTGCTTGGCCGGTGATGTCCGGGTCGGGCAGATCAGAGAGGGGCCGCGGGGGGACGGATCGTGCTGGGTCCGTCTCCCAGTCGCGGCCGCCAAGAAGCTCTTGAGCTCTGGGCGGCTGCGAGTTGGTTGGGTGCTGGCGCGGGTGACGCTGTTGGCCGCGAGGCCGACACGCTGTTTCCGCTGCCAAGACACCGGCCACGTGGCTGCCAAGTGCCAGTGCCCGGTGGACCGCAGCGGGACTTGCTTCCGTTGTGGGAAATCGGGGCACAAGGCGGCGGAGTGCGGGGCTGCGGAGCCTAACTGCGTCCTGTGCGAAGCCGCCGGCAGGTCGGAAAGGGGGCACGTGCTGGGCAGATGTCCGTCTGCCAAAAAGCCGGCCCCCCGAGACGAGAAGGCCCCGACCAAGAAGGCTCGGCAGAAGCCGAAGTCGAAGGCCGCGCGAGCCTAGACCCGCGGGCGGTGATCGGGGGATCGCCGTCTTGCATTAAAGGGTCCCGAGATGGAAGCCCCCATTTGGCCCGGGGGCTCTCGGTGAAGTCAGCGGACTAAACCGCTGTGAGAAGAGGCCGGTTGCGGTCGCGCTCGGGAACGGGGCGGAGATGAAATCGCTCCGCGGTACCCGCCCCTCCCGAAATAGGCGCATGTTGAAGGGCTGGGGGGGTTTTAGTGGGTAAACCTCGTGTAGGGAGTCCCACATACCCCCGCCTCCTTCCCCCGAGGGGGCGGGGGATGCGTAACGCATTTCCCCTCCTTAAAAAAAAAAAAAAAAAAAAAAAAAGGTTAGGTTAGGTTGGGGGCGATGCCGGTCCGTCCACGCTCGTGTCCCTGGGCACCCCCCCCGTACCATCGCGAGCTTTTTTCGCGGTGACACGGGAGGGGTGGCTGAACGCCGGCATGCGTGAGTGATTGTGTGTGTGTATGGCTGCGCCCGCAGTATGACGAACGGGCCCGCGACCCGGGGTGTCGGAGTTTATGATGATGGCAGATCGCGATAAGAAAAGTATTCTCCGGGTGGGTCCCGGTTCCTCAGGAACCGGGGAATCCCATGCGCCGTCTTCGGACGGTGGCCGGCCCGTGTATACGGAGGGGCCACTTACCGCGAGGAAGGATGAGGGGGCCGCTAAGGCGGCGAAGAAGGAGAGAGGCGCAAAAAAGCGCGTGGACCCTGAGCCGGCGCTCCTAACCGCGCCGGTCAGTAGGCCACTCACTGACGAGGACACGGATTTCTCCGTGCTGCAGCCCGATGCGGCGAAGCGGCTCGGAGCCCTAATAGATAAGAAGATCGCGAGGGGCGACACGGACGGCATACTGTCGGAATACGCGGATGTCGCCTTTGGTCGTCGTCCGCCTCGCGACCCCTCTGGAGATTACGATGCCGAGGCCTCCTGTTCGGCGTCCAGCAGCACTATGTCGCTGGACGCCGTGGGACTGCCCGCTTTTACCGGACGGACAACGCCTCTCAAGAGGCGAATACAGGAAGCAGACAAAGCAGGACCGTCTTCCAGCAAGGAGACGGCACCTGAACCGAAGCGAGGACGAGGCCGACCACCAACAACCGGCCAGTACGTCGGCTACGCTAAGGCGCAGGCCGAGCACAACCGGTTGAAGGAGGAGGCCCTTAGGCTAGAGGCCGAAGAGGAGGTCGCCGAATCAGCGCGGAGGGCCAGGAAGACGTGGAAGACCACAAGCTCCGCCCTCGCCGCGCTTCCCACCTCATCTCCTGCGCGAGAAGAGGCTTTGGAGAAGACGGGCGCTGATTTGGCCAAGGCTGTGGAGCAGGCGTTGGAGACCATTGAGATGGTCGGCAAAAAATCCGCCAACCTCAAGGGAACATTTCAAAAGTACCTGAGGGAGTCGGTGTCGACCATCGCAACGGTCTTCGACGAGATGAGGAGTCGTTCCTCATCCGAAGAGATACGCAGACTCGAGGCCCAGAACGCGCGTCTCGAAAAGCAAGTGGCGGCTTTACGCCAGGAGCTGGACGAGATGCGCAAACGGACTTCGCAGTCTGCCGGAGAAGATGTGCGCGAGCTGTTAGCCGAGGTCTCCCGTGCGAACGTGGAGACCTTCGGTAACATGCTCAACGCCAGGCTCGCCGGACTCGAGGACCGACTCCTGCCGGAGCCGAGGCGAAGGCCACCGCTGGCGTCGGACGGGATTGTGGGTGGAGACGCCCTGCCCGGCCCCGCAAGTGTTGCTGTGCCGATGGAGGAGGAAGTGCCGGGACCCCCTCTGCCAAAGGCGAATGGGAAACCGGCCAAAAAGAAGAAGGCTCAGCCGCCTGTCGCTGCCGCGGCCCCGCAAGAGGCCTCTGCTACGTCGGTGGCGCCCAAGGGCAAGACGGCCCGAAGGAAGAAGAAGCGGCCATCAATGGCCGCTCAGGAGGCGGCGCAGGGGGGGCAGAACACCAGCCCTCCCAGTACCGAGGCCCCACGGACCACTTTAGGCCCCAAGGCCAAGAAGAAGAAGAGAGCGGCTACGTCATCTACAGCCGCTCCGAAGAAGAAAAAGAAGCCGAAGCTCCGCGTCCCCGCCACCGCTGCCGTCGCTCTCACTATTGAGAAGTCGGCAGTGCAGGCGGGTTTGACGTACGCCAAGGCGATGGAGATGGCCAAGCGGTCGGTCAACATTGGGGAGCTCGATATCCCCCAAGTGAGCTTCCGCAGTGCCCGTACCGGAGGGTGCCTCTTGACCATCGCTGGTCAGGACGCCGCGAAGAAGGCGGACGCCTTTGCCGCAAGGCTGAGAAGCGTCCTGCCTCAGGAGGTGAAGATCGGGAGGCCGAATGCTTGCGCGGAGGTGCGCGTTGCCGGCCTCGACGTTGCTGTGACGGCCGCCGATGTCAAAGAGGCGGTCGTACTTGACGGTGAGTGTCTGGCCGGTGATGTCCGGGTCGGGCCAATTAGAGAGGGGCCACGGGGGGACGGATCGTGTTGGGTCCGCCTCCCAGTCGCGGCCGCCAAGAAGCTCTCGAGCTCTGGGCGGCTGCGAGTTGGTTGGGTGCTGGCGCGGGTGGCGTTGTTGGCCGCGAGGCCGACGCGCTGCTTCCGCTGCCAAGACACCGGCCACGTGGCTGCCAAGTGCCAGTGCCCGGTGGACCGCAGTGGGACTTGTTTCCGCTGCGGGAAACCGGGGCACAAGGCGGTTGAGTGCGGGGCTGCAGAACCTAACTGCGCCCTGTGCGAGGCCGCTGGCAGGTCGGAAAGGGGGCACGTGCTGGACAGATGTCCGTCTGTCAAAAAGCCGGCCCCCCGTGACGAGAAGGCCCCGACCAAAAAGGCTCGGCAGAAGCCGAAGCCTAAGGCCGTGCGGGCTCCGCCTGTCTCTGCCGGGACGGAGGCCTAGACCCGCGGACGGCGATCGGGGGATCGCCGTCTTGCATAAAGGGTCCCGAGATGGAAGCCCCCCATTTGGCCCGGGGGGCCCTCGGTGAGGTCAGCGGCTCAAGCCGCTGCGAGAAGAGGCCGGTTGCGGCTGCGCGCGGGATGGGGCGGAGTTGAATTGCTCTGCGGTGCCCGTCCCTCCCGCACTAGGCGCATGACGAAGGGCTGGGGGGGTTTTAGTGGGTAAACCTCGTGTAGGGAGTCCCACATACCCCCGCCTCCTTCCCCCGAGGGGGCGGGGGATGCGTAACGCATTTCCCCTCCTTAAAAAAAAAAAAAAAAAAAAAAAAAAAAAAAAAAAAAAAAAAAAAAAAAAAAAAAAAAAAAAAAGGTTAGGTTAGGTTGGGGGCGATGCCGGTCCGTCCACGTTCGTGTCCCTGGGCACCCCCCCCGTACCATCGCGAGCTTTTTCGCGGTGACACGGGAGGGGTGGCTGAACGCCGGCATGCGTGAGTGATTGTGTGTGTGTATGGCTGCGCCCGCAGTATGACGAACGGGCCCGCGACCCGGGGTGTCGGAGTTTTGAGAAGTATGGCAAGTCGCGATAAGCAAAGTATTCTCCGGGTGGGTCCCGGTTCCTCAGGAACCGGGGAATCCCATGCGCCGTCTTCGGACGGTGGCCGGCCCTCGTATACGGAGGGGCCACTTACCGCGAGGAAGGACGAGAGGGCCGCAAGCGCGGCGAAGAAGGAGGGAGGCGCTAAAAAGCGCGCGGATTCCAAGCCGGTGCACCTAACCGCACCGGAGAGGGACCCGCCTACTGACGACGACATAAGCAGCGAGGTCGGCTACTCGGCATCCGGCAGCAATATGTCGCTGGACTCCGTGGGGCTGCCCGCAGGCTCTGGACGAACGACTCCTCTTAAAAGGAAGCGTCTTGAAGAGACGGAAAAGGTGCCGTCGACTAGTAAGGAGACGGTGCCAGATCCACCAAAAAGAGGACGTGGCCGTCCTCCAACGACCGGCCAGTACGTCGGCTACGCTAAGGCGTTGGCCGATCTGAACCGGGAGAAGGAGGAGGCCCTTAGACTACAGGCTGAGGAGGAAATTGTCGAGGCGGCGCGGAAGGCGAGACGCGAGGCAAAGGTTTCGTTTCCCGATGGGTATCCAGCCCCTTCTCCTGCGGGAGAAGGAGTTAAGGATCCAAAGGGCGGAGATCTGGTGAAGACCTTAGACTCGTCGCTGGATTCCATTCTGGCGATCGCGAAGAAGTCGGGGAACCTCAAGGGTACCTACGTAAGGTACCTCAAAGATGCGGTTTCCAACATAGCGATGGTGTTCGAGGAGATGCGTGACCGAACTATGACCGACGAGATGAAGAGGCTCGAGGTCCGAAACAAGCGTCTCGAAAAGCAAGTGGCGGCTTTACGCCAGGAGCTGGACGAGATGCGCAAACGGACCTCGCAGCCTCCTGGAGAAGATATGCGCGAGCTATTGGCCGAGGTCTCCCGTGCGAACGTGGAGACCTTCGGCAATATGCTCAACGCAAGGCTCGCCGGTCTGGAAGACCGTCTCTTGCCGGAGCCGAGGCGGAGGCCACCGCTGGCGTCGGACGGGGATCGGGATGAAAATCTCCTACCCGTCACCGTGAGCGTCGTTGCGCCTATTGACGAAGACATGCCGGGACCCCCTCTGCCGAAGGCGAAAGGGAAACCGACCAGAATTGGGAAGACGCAACCGTCGGTAGCGGCGGCCTCTCCAGAGGCTCCTGCTGCGTCCACGGCACCCGGGCCTCAGAAGGCCAAGAAGAGGAAAAAGAGGAAGCGGCCGTCAATGGCCGCCCAGGAGGCGGCTCAAGGGGGAGCGACCATCAGCTCCCCTGGTACGGAGACCCGTTGGACCACGGTGGGTTCGAAGGGTAGGAGGAGGAAGGGGGCGGCTACACCATCTACAGCCGCCCCGAAGAGGAAGAAGAAGCCGAGGCTCCGCGTCCCCGCCACTGCGGCCGTCGCCCTCACCATTGAGGAGACGGTCGAGCAGGCGGGTTTGACGTACGCCAAGGCGATTGAGACGGCCCGGCGGACTGTGAACATTGGGGAATTTGATATTCCGCAAGTGAGCTTCCGTCGGGCCCGAACCGGAGGGTGCCTCCTGACCATCGCTGGTCAGGACGCCGAGAAGAAGGCGGACGCCTTTGCCGCGAGGCTCAGGACCGTCCTGCCTCAAGTGAAGATCGGTCGGCCGGCTGCTTGCGCGGAGATACGCGTCGCCGGCCTTGATGTCTCGGTGACGGCCGCCGAAGTTCGGGAGGCGGTCGTATTGGACGGAGGATGCCTGGCTGGCGATGTCCGGGTCGGGCAAATCAGAGAGGGGCCACGGGGGGACGGATCGTGTTGGATCCGCCTCCCAGTCGCGGCCGCCAAGAAGCTCTTGAGCTCTGGGCGGCTGCGAGTTGGCTGGGTGCTGGCGAGAGTAGCGCTGCTGGCCGCGAGGCCGACGCGCTGCTTCCGATGCCAAGACACCGGCCACGTGGCTGCCAAGTGCCAGTGCCCGGTGGACCGTAGCGGGACTTGTTTCCGTTGCGGGAAACCGGGGCACAAGGCGGCGGAGTGCGGGGCTGCAGAACCTAACTGCGCCCTGTGCGAGGCCGCTGGCAGGACGGAAAGGGGGCACGTGCTGGGCAGATGTCCGTCTGCCAAAAAGCCGGCCCCCCGTGACGAGAAGGCCCCGACCAAGAAGGCTCGGCAAAAGCCGAAGCCTAAGGCCGTGCGGGCTCCGCCTGTCCCTGCCGGGACGGAGGCCTAGACCCGCGGGCGGCGATCGGGGGATCCCCGTCCGCACAAAGGGTCCCGAGGTGAAAGCCCCCCTATGGCCCGGGGGGGCTCTCGGCGAGGTCAGCGGCCTAAGCCGCTGGGAGAAGAAGCCGGTTGCGGCTGCGCGCGGGAAGGGACGGAGTTGAAATGCTCTGTGGTACCCGTCCCTCCCGCACTAGGCGCACGACGGAGGGCTGGGGGGGTTTTAGTGGGTAAACCTCGTGTAGGGAGTCCCACATACCCCCGCCCCTTCCCCCGAGGGGGCGGGGGATACGTAAAGTATTTCCCCTCCTAAAAAAAAAAAAAAAAAAAAAAAAAAAAAAAAAAAAAAAAAAGGTTAGGTTAGGTTAGGTTAGGTTAGGTTAGGTTAGGTTAGGTTAGGTTAGGTTAGGTTAGGTTAGGTTAGGTTAGGTTAGGTTAGGTTGGGGGCGATGCCGGTCCGTCCACGTTCGTGTCCCTGGGCACCCCCCCCGTACCATCGCGAGCTTTTTCGCGGTGACACGGGAGGGGTGGCTGAACGCCGGCATCGTGTGTGTGTGTGAGTAAATGCGTGAGTGTTTGTGTGACGGATGGACCCGTGGGGTCCCTAATCCCCGGTTTGTGGTGCCCGGCCTTGGGATGCATGGCGAGCAGGTGGTCTACGTCACAAGGGCACTAGGGCAGAATCTCCCTTCAAAGATCAACTATGGAGAAACGCAATAAGGATAATTCTCCCCGGGCGGGTACCAGTACCAGTACTGGAGAATCCCGCACTCCCGGTCCATCGGGGGTCTGCCGCACGTATACGGGGGCGGCACCAATTGCGTGCGAGGGTAAGGGGGCCGCTAAGGCGGCGAAGGAAGGAGAGGGCGCGACAACGCGCGAAGCTCCGAAGCCGGCGCACCTAACCGCGCCGGCGGCGGACGCAATCACGGACGAGGACGTAGACTTCTCCGTCTACCAGCCTGACGGCGTGGAACGGTTGAAGAGACTGGTGCAGAGGAAGAAGGAGCGAGGCTGCCCGATTCGGGACTTACCCGACCTGCCGCCCGTGTTGCGGACTCGGGATGTTCAGGGTGTGCGGCCTCGCAATCCCATCATTGAGAGCTACGAGGCGGAGTTCGCCAAGTACAGACCATCGTGGAGTAAGAGAGCACCTGAGGAGGATGCTGATACTGGACGTGACAGTGAGGACTGGCCCGAGGACTCCGACGACAATGTCTCCGGCATGTCGTTGGATTCTGAGGGCTTGCCCACAACAACACCGGATAGGACTCGCCTGAAAAGGCGCAACCTGGACGAAGACGTGGAGCCGCCCATCAGTAAAGGGGCGGTGCCCAAACCAAAAAGGGGACGAGGCCGGCCGCCAACGACTGGCCAGTACGTTGGTTACGCCAAGGCGCAGGCCGAGCATAACCGGCTGAAGGAGGAGGCCCTCAGGCTTGATGCCGAGGAAGAGGTTGCCGAATCAGCGCGGAGGACTAGGACGTTGTGGAAAGCCACTAGTTCCGCCCTCGCCGCGCTTCCCACCTCATCTCTCGCACGAGAAGAGGCTTTGGAGAGGACGGGCGCTGATTTGGCCAAAACCGTGGAGCAGGCGTTGGACACCATTGAGATGGTCGGCAAGAAATCCGCCAACCTGAAGGGAACATTCCAAAAGTACCTGAAGGAGTCGGTGTCGACCATCTCAAAGGCTGTCGACGAGTTGAGGAGGCGTTCCTCTTCAGAGGAGATTCAAAGACTCGAGGCCCAGAACGCGCGTCTCGAAAGGCAAATGGCGGAGCTACGCCAGGAGCTGGAAGAGATGCGCAAACAGGCCTCGAAGTCTACCGGAGATGACGTGCAGAAGCTGTTGGCCGAAGTGTCCCGTGCGAACGCAGAGACCTTCGGCAACATGCTTAACGCCAGGCTCGCCGGTCTGGAGGACCGACTCCTGCCGGAGCCGAGGCGGAGGCCGCCGCTTGCGTCGGACGGGAATGATATCCCTCCCGTTCCCGCAAGCGTTGATGTGCCCATGGACGAAGATGCGCCGGGACCCCCCTCTGCCTAAGGCGAAAGGGAAACCGGCCAAGGCGAAGACGACCAAGCTGCCTGGCGCTGCAGTTGCCCCGCAAGAGGCTCCTGCTACGTCGGCGGCGTCAGGGGGCAAGAAAGCCCGGAAAAAGAAGAAGCGGCCATCAATGGCCGCTCAAGAGGCGGCGCAGGGGGGGCAGAACACCAGCTCCCCCAGTACTGAGGCCCCACGGACCACTGTAGGCCCTGAGGCCAGGAAGAAGAAGGGAGCGGCTACACCATCTACAGCCGCTCCGAAGAAGAAGAGAAAGCCGAAGCTACGCGTCCCCGCCAGTGCGGCTGTCGCTCTCACTATCGAGAAGACGGCCGAGCAGGCGGGTTTGACGTACGCCAAGGCGATAGAGTTGGCCAAGCGGACGGTGAGCATTGCGGAATTGGACATTTCGCAGGTGAGCTTCCGCAGTGCCCGTACTGGAGGGTGTCTCCTGACCATCAAAGGTCAGGATGCCGGGAAGAGGGCGGACGCCTTTGCCGCGAGGCTTAGAAGCGCTCTGCCACAAGAAGTGAAGATCGGGAGGCCGTCTGCTTGCGCGGAGTTGCGCGTCGCCGGCCTCGACGTCTCTGTAACGACCGCCGAAGTCCTGGAAGCGGTCGTACTGGATGGAGAGTGCTTGGCCGGTGATGTCCGGGTCGGGCAAATAAGAGAGGGGCCACGGGGGGACGGATCGTGTTGGGTCCGCCTCCCAGTCGCGGCCGCCAAGAAGCTCTTGAGCTCTGGGCGGCTGCGAGTTGGTTGGGTGCTGGCGCGGGTGACGCTGTTGGCCGCGAGGCCGACACGCTGTTTCCGTTGCCAAGACACCGGCCACGTGGCTGCCAAGTGCCAGTGCCCGGTGGACCGCAGCGGGACCTGCTTTCGTTGTGGGAAATCGGGGCACAAGGCGGCGGAGTGCGGGGCTGCGGAGCCTAACTGCGTCCTGTGCGAAGCCGCCGGCAGGTCGGAAAGGGGGCACGTGCTGGGCAGATGTCCGTCTGCCAAAAAGCCGGCCCCCCGAGACGAGAAGGCCCCGACCAAGAAGGCTCGGCAGAAGCCGAAGTCGAAGGCCGCGCGAGCCTAGACCCGCGGGCGGTGATCGGGGGATCGCCGTCTTGCATTAAAGGGTCCCGAGATGAAAGCCCCCATTTGGCCCGGGGGCTCTCGGAGAAGTCAGCGGACTAAACCGCTGTGAGAAGAGGCCGGTTGCGGTCGCGCTCGGGAACGGGGCGGAGATGAAATCGCTCCGCGGTACCCGCCCCTCCCGAAATAGGCGCATGTTGAAGGGCTGGGGGGGTTTTAGTGGGTAAACCTCGTGTAGGGAGTCCCACATACCCCCGCCTCCTTCCCCCGAGGGGGCGGGGGATGCGTAACGCATTTCCCCTCCTTAAAAAAAAAAAAAAAAAAAAAAAAAAAAAAAAAAAAAAAAAAAAAAAAAAAAGGTTAGGTTAGGTTAGGTTAGGTTAGGTTGGGGGCGATACCGGTTCCTCCTCGTTGGTGTCCCTGGGCGCCTGGGTGCGCCGCCCCGCCCTTTACACGGGGCGAGGCACTCAGGATGGCTGATCACCGGTCTTTCCTGTCTTTCTATCTTTTCGTAGCATACTCTTGTTTTTGCTTATTTTGTATTATTTTGTCTGTCTCTTCACCACCTTTCTTCACTATCTTTCATTTTTAGTTAAACTCTTCTTTACACTATTGTTTGTTTGTGTGCGTATTTCGGTGAGTGTTTGTGCGATGGATGGGCCCGTGGGCCCCGAACCCTAAACTGGTAACGTCCGGTGATGGGGTGCATGGCGAGTCGGTGACTACGCAGAGAGGACGCGGGGCAGAATCACCCCTAAATGATCGAATCATGGAAGGTTGCAACGATAAAAATATTCCCCGGGCGGGTACCAACTCAGTTGGAGAATCCCGCACCCCCTCAGAGGAGGGGGTCTGGCCCACGTATACGGGGGGCGCCACCGCTGCAATGGAGGAGAGTAGGAGGAGTGAGAAGGATAACGACTTTGGCAATGTATCACTGGACGATGAGAGGCAATCTGATTTGGCTGCTATGACGACGGCAAGTGAGGGTTCACGGGCGGGTACACCTGTCCCTACCCGCTCGAAGTTTTACCGGATAGGAGGAAGTGGGAGCGAAAACAGCGGTGATGAGTCCACCGTCTCCCAAAACCAGGATATGGACATTGAGAAGGAGAAGACCAGGGCCACTTACCGGCGCAAAAGGCGCGGAAGCGAGCTAGAAGACAGTCCTGAAAAGGATAGAGGAGCAGCTCAGAAGCCCTCCTCGAAACGTGGTAGAGGAAGACCTCCCACGACTGGAAAATACGTCGGCTTAGCCAAAGCCCGAAAGGACTACAATGACGAACTGGAGAGGTCCATTGAGATAGAGGCCGAACGACAAATAGTAGAGGCCGGCAAGAGAATACCGGTATTACGGATTCCTCGAACGTCGGGGAACTCCAGTGACTCGGATGTGACTGTGTTGGAGGAGAGAGAAATCACGGCAGCCTCTTTGAGCGCCGCGATCAAGGAAAGTCTTGGGTCCATTGACAACGTGGCCCAGATTTCCAAGAACCTGAAAGGGACTTCTGTTGCGGCGCTCAGAAAAGCGACCAAGACTCTAAGTGATGCCTTCTCGATCATATTGGACAGAACGGCGTCGGATGAGACGAAAGCCTTGGAGGCGGCGAACAAACGCCTCTCCAAGGAAATTGCAGAAATGAAGGTGGAACTGGAGGCCGTAAAGCGTAAACTGGCTGACGCCCAGCCACAGCCTGCTCCCATTTCCAAGGAACTGGATGTGGAAGAGCTGTTACAGCGAGCTGTGCGCGAGGCGGTCTCGGTGACCAGTGCCCGGCTAGATGCGCGAATAGAGGGTCTCGAGGCCCGTCTCCTTCCGGAGCCACGCCTGAGGCCTCCTCTAGCCGCGGACAGAATACGCGACGAAGCCCGAGACGCAGCACCATCAACGTCAAAGGCAAAAGAGAGGACTCCTGAGCCGGAGCCTGCGGTGTCGACTCTGTCGCCTCCGCTCAATCCCGGGCCGGCTCTGAAACAAAAGAAAAAGAAAGTTAAAAAGTCGGCCGCAGCCGTAGAAGCGGCAGCCGCTAGACGCGACGCTGCCCCATCTACGGCTGTGAAGGAACCAAATCCGGCCGAACAATGGTCGGAAGTGGTCAAGAGAGGAGGAAAGAAGCAAGGAAGAGCAGAAGGAAAGGAAGAGCCCAAAAACGGGCGGGAAAAGAGAAAGAGGAAGAGGAAAAAGAGAGATGGTCTCCGAGCTCCGAAGACAGCTGCGGTAGTTGTGACGCTACTGCCGGACGCTGAGAAGAGGGGTGTGACGTATAAGTCTATCATGGACAAAGCAAAGCAGCACGTCGACATCACCACCCTCGAGATACCGGCGGTGAAGTTTAAACAGGCCGTGACCGGGGCCCGCATGTACGAGGTCTCGGGAACGGACTGCAAGGAGAAGGCCGACGCCCTCGCGGGCAAACTAAAGGAGGTGCTCGGTGAGGAGGACGTTCGCGTGGCTAGGCCACAGAAGTGCGCCGAGTTACGCATAACTGGTGTGGACGACTCCGCCACGGCAACAGAGATCGCCGCGGCCGTCGCAAGATGTGGTTGCTGCGCGACTGAAGAGGTCCGAGTCGGAGAGATCCGGTTCGATCGGAGTGGACGCGGCTCGGCCTGGGTGAAGTGCCCGGTAGAGGCCGCAAAGTACTTGACAGCGCCGGGTGCCAAGCTCTACGTCGGATGGACCGAGGTGCGCGTGGCACTCCTGTCGACGCGCACCATGCGGTGCTATAGATGTCACGAGGCGGGACATACCAGAGCGAAGTGTCCCTCGGAAGTCGATCGCGGAGATCTATGTTTCCGGTGTGGCCAATCCGGCCATGCGGTCAAGGATTGCGGCAACCCACCTCACTGCGCGGTTTGTGCGGCGAACGGTAGAAAGGCGGACCACGTTGTAGGAAGCAAACCCTGCAAGATACCGCCGAAGAAGGGAAAAGGCTCCAATAAGAGCCAAACGCCCAAGGCTGCCACACCATCTACGGCGGCCACTGGTGCGGGAGCGGCCCCCATGGACGCCCAATAACGGCTCCCCAAAGGTTCTTGCAGGGTAACTTGAACCACAGCGCTCAGGCGCAAGATCTGTGGGTTCAAGAAATGTTGAGGAGGTCCGTCGATATCGGTATAATCGCCGAGCCATACCGGATCCTCGCAAGAGGCGACTGGCTGGGGGACGCGGACTCGACGGTGGCGGTGGTATTTGGTCCAAAAACCGTCCCCCCGTCTTCTGGGAGGACGGCAAAGGGCCACGGCTTCGTCGCTGCGGATCTGGGGACTCTCACTGTTGTGGGGGTCTACTTTTCTCCAAATCGACCCATCGCCGAATTTGAGGCTTTCCTCCTCCGACTAACACCCGTCGTGAATGGAGCAGCCAATCCCGTGGTCGTCGCCGGAGACTTTAACGCCAAATCTACGCGTTGGGGCTCCCCGGCGACGGGACGCGAGAGGCAGAATCATGGCGGACTGGCTCACGGTCACGGGCCTGGTTGTGGCAAATAGAGGTGCAGTTAGCACTTGCGTCCGGCGGCAGGGTGAGTCAATTGTGGACTTGACCCTGATCAGCCCATCAATTGCTCGTCGTATGAGTGGCTGGAGGGTCCTCGAAGAGGTTGAGACCCTCTCGGACCACCTTTACATAAGTTTCGACTTATCTCCGTCGGATACTGGCCGCCCAACTCCATCCGGTGGCGGCCCAAGGTGGTCCCTGAGAGGTCTGGATCGAGACCTTCTCGAGGAGGCGGCGATCGTCGCGTCGTGGGCGCCTCTTCCGTCGGACGACGTCGAGGAGTGCGCGGAGTGGCTTAACGAGGCGGCTCACAACATATGCGACGCCTCTATGCCCCGCGTCAGGCCCGTCGTGCACAGACGCCAGACCTATTGGTGGCGCCCAGAGCTCAGACGACTCCGCGAGGAATGCGTGGCGGCCCGACGCCGTTACTTAAGATACCGCAGGGCGGCGGAACAGGGAAGAGGCCGAGGAGGAGGCCATCTACGATGGCTACCGTCAGGCGCGACACACTATGCGCGAAGCCATAAAAGAGGCAAAGAGGGAGGCCCTGGGAGGAGTTCCTCAACACCCTGGAACAGGACCCGTGGGGCAAGCCGTACAAATGGGTGAGGCAAAAGCTTCGCCCAGCTGCCCCACCGCTGACCCAGCATATGGAGCCGGACCTTCGTCGCTCCGTACTCTCGACCCTATTTCCATCCGGGTCGAGTGGTCGCCCGCCTTCAATGCGACCACCTGATGCGGAGTTGGACGACGAGGAGGACATACCGCCCGTGACAGCTGGAGAGCTGGCGGTCGCGGTTCATAAAATGAGCCTTAAAAACAAGGCTCCCGGACTAGATGGTGTCCCCGGTCGCGTCTGGGTGCTGGCAATGCCGCACATGGAGGAGCATGTACTGGAGCTCTTCAACAAGTGTCTGGTGCAGGGGCGAGTCCCTCGCCGGTGGAAGTCGGGAAAGCTCGTCTTGCTCCGCAAGCACGGACGACCGGAAGACCAGGCCGTCAGCCCTACCGCCCGATCGTCTTGATAGACGAGATCTGCAAAACCCTAGAAAGGGTCATCGTCAGGCGTCTCACTCAACATCTGGAGGGCGCCGGCCCGAACTTGAGTGATGCTCAGTTTGGGTTCAGGTCTCGTCGGTCGACGGTGGATGCGGTGGCGCGGGATACGGCAAATCTCGAGAGGAGATCTCCCGGGGCGGGTGGTGTTGGTAGTCTCGTTGGACATATCCAACGCATTCAACACCCTGCCCTGGGCAACAATCAAGGAGGGACTTCGGTACCACCGAGTGCCCAGATATCTTTGTCGAACAATCGACAACTATCTGTCGGAGCGCTCGGTGCAGTACCCTACCGAAGAGGGTTGGGAGGAGCTGGAGGTGGACTGCGGAGTCCCGCAGGGTTCGGCTCTCGGTCCGGAACTGTGGGACATAGGATATGACCACGTGCTGCGCGGCGTCACTCTGCCAGGCGTAGAACTCGTCGCGTATGCAGACGACACGGCGGTCGTGTGCCGCGCCAAATCACACCGCGAAGCGAAAATCTTGGCGACGGCAGCAGTCGCGCAAGTGGTGCGAAGGATACAGGCGCTGGGACTGAAGGTGGCGCTGAACAAGTCGGAGGCCCTGATGTTCCACGGGCCTAGAAACGCGCCCCCGCCGGACCTGGCGATAATTGTGAGTGGGACGAGGATCCAGGTTGCATCCACGATGACTTACCTCGGCCTGGTTCTCGACAGCCGGTGGTCATTCAAGGAACACTTCCGCCGGCTGTCAGAGAAAGTGAAGAAGTCTGCGGGAGCCCTGGCCTCGCTGCTCCCGAATCTCGGGGGCCCGAGCTTGACCTGTCGGCGCCTCTACATGGGTGTAGTTCGTTCTATGGTAATGTACGGGGCGCCGATATGGGCGGATGGTCTACTGCCTGAGAATAGGCTGGCCCTGGGACGGCTGCAGCGAGTGATGGCGACACGAGCGGTCCGAGGATACCGCACCATCTCTCGTGACGCGTCGTGCCTCCTCGCTGGCAGCGTCCCCTGGGACTTAGACGCTCAAACCCTCGCCGATGTTTACCGGCGTGGCGCAGCGATCCGCGCGGGGGGAAGCAACCCCTCACCGGACGCCGTACGTCGGTGGAGGGATCGAGCCGAAGAGGTGGCAGTCGAGCGCTGGAAGGAGCGGCTCCTGGAGCCACAAGTGAGCGTAGACTTAGTGCAGGCCATCCGCCCTGTATTAGATGAGTGGTTAGCAAGAAAGCACGGCGCGCTCTCGTTCCGACTCACACAGGTGTTGACCGGGCACGGCTGCTTCGGCCGTTACCTGTGTGAGATCGCGAACGAGAAGAGAGCACGCGCTGTCACCACTGCGGCGACGACCGGGACACGGCGGAGCATACCGTCTCTGCTTGTCCCGCTTGGACAGGACAACGGGCGGCCCTTACGGCCGCCATTGGACTAGACATATCGCTGCCAGCGTTGGTTTCGCGCCATGCTGGCAAGCGAACCCGGATGGACAGCGGTGCAGACTTTCTGTGAAGAAGTTGTCGCCGCGAAGGAGGAGGCCGAGCGACTGAGGGAGTTGGAGGCGCTCGACCCCCCCGCCGAAGAAGACGGCTAAGGCGTCGACGAGTCGTCCAGGATGACAACTTGCCGCCTTAGCCGGGGGGCTCGGGGCGGCGGCATGGGGATGCCGTCGCCTAACGAGTCGAGTCCCCGAGTGGGTCGCGATGCGCTGCGCATTCTTCGCGCATCGCGACACCGTGGAGAGATGGGCCCACGCAAGCCCCGAAGGGGCCTCTGTTCGGCCCTTAGGAGCCCAAAAAGCTCCAGTGAAGACGGGCCTGCCGTGAAACGCAGGCGAAACCATGCAGGGCCGCGGACGAAGGCTCACGCGTGCTCGCAACCCTGCATGGAGTGCAGAAGAATGCCGTCGGGTTTTAGTGGGTAGGGCTGCGGTCAATTCACCATCTTCACGACCGCAGCGAGTCCCACATACCCGTGGGGGAGTCCCCAATTCCCCCGGGATGCGTAAGAGCATTTTCCCGACGCAAAAAAAAAAAAAAAAAAAAAAAAAAAAAAAAAAAAAAAAAAAAAAAAAAAAAAGGTTAGGTAGGTTT
>OW569320.1:39529628-39537790 GCA_937595015.1 Polyommatus icarus | reverse complement strand
CTAAACCTAACCTAACCTAACCTAACCTAACCTAACCTAACCTAACCTAACCTAACCAACTACCTAACCTAACCTAACCTAACCTAACCTAACCTAACCTAACCTAACCTAACCTAACCTAACCTAACCTAACCTAACCTAACCTAACCTAACCACCTAACCTAACCTAACCTAACCTAACCTAACCTAACCTAACCTAACCTAACCTAACCTAACCTAACCTAACCTAACCTAACCTAACCTAACCTAACCTAACCTAACCTAACCTAACCTAACCTAACCTAACCTAACCTAACCTAACCTAACCTCACCTAACCTAACCTAACCTAACCTAACCTAACCTAACCTAACCTAACCTAACCTAACCTAACCTAACCTAACCTAACCTAACCTAACCTAACCTAACTAACCTAACCTAACCTAACCTAACCTAACCTAACCTAACCTAACCTAACCTAACCTAACCTAACCTAACCTAACCTAACCTAACCTAACCTACCTAACCTAACCTAACCTAACCTAACCTAACCTAACCTAACCTAACCTAACCTACCCTAACCTAACCTAACCTAACCTAACCTAACCTAACCTAACCTAACCTACCCTAACCTAACCTAACCTAACCTAACCTAACCTAACCTAACCTAACCTAACCTAACCTAACCTAACCTAACCTAACCTAACCTAACCTAACTACTAACCTAACCTAACCTAACCTAACCCTAACCTAACCTAACCCTACCCTAACCTAACCTAACCTAAACCTAACCTAACCTAACCTAACCTAACCTAACCTAACCTAACCTAACCTAACCTAACCTAACCTAACCTAACCTAACCTAACCTAACCAAACCTAACCTAACCTACCCTAACCTTTTTTTTTTTTTTTTTTTTTTTTTTTTTTTTAAGGAGGGGAAATGCGTTACGCATCCCCCGCCCCCTCGGGGGAAGGAGGCGGGGGTATGTGGGACTCCCTACACGAGGTTTACCCACTAAAACCCCCCCAGCCCTTCAACATGCGCCTATTTCGGGTGGGGCGGGTACCGCGGAGCGATTTCATCTCCGCCCCGTTCCCGAGCGCGACCGCAACCGGCCTCTTCTCGCAGCGGTTTAGTCCGCTGACTTCTCCGAGAGCCCCCGGGCCAAATGGGGGCTTCCATCTCGGGACCCTTTATGCAGGACGGCGATCCCCCGATCACCGCCCGCGGGTCTAGGCCCGCACGGCCTTCGACTTCGGCTTCTGCCGAGCCTTCTTGGTCGGGGCCTTCTCGTCTCGGGGGGCCGGCTTTTTGGCAGACGGACATCTGCCCAGCACGTGCCCCCTTTCCGACCTGCCGGCGGCTTCGCACAGGACGCAGTTAGGCTCCGCAGCCCCGCACTCCGCCGCCTTGTGCCCCGATTTCCCACAACGGAAGCAAGTCCCGCTGCGGTCCACCGGGCACTGGCACTTGGCAGCCACGTGGCCGGTGTCTTGGCAACGGAAACAGCGCGTCGGCCTCGCGGCCAACAGCGTCACCCGCGCCAGCACCCAACCAACTCGCAGCCGCCCAGAGCTCAAGAGCTTCTTGGCGGCCGCGACTGGGAGACGGACCCAACACGATCCGTCCCCCCGCGGCCCCTCTCTGATCTGCCCGACCCGGACATCACCGGCCAAGCACTCTCCATCCAGTACGACCGCTTCCAGGACTTCGGCGGTCGTCACAGAGACGTCGAGGCCGGCGACGCGCAACTCCGCGCAAGCAGACGGCCTCCCGATCTTCACCTCTTGTGGCAGAGCGCTTCTAAGCCTCGCGGCAAAGGCGTCCGCCTTCTTCCCGGCATCCTGACCTTTGATGGTCAGGAGACATCCTCCAGTACGGGCACTGCGGAAGCTCACCTGCGAAATGTCAAATTCCGCAATGCTCACCGTCCGCTTGGCCAACTCTATCGCCTTGGCGTACGTCAAACCCGCCTGCTCGGCCGTCTTCTCAATAGTGAGAGCGACAGCCGCACTGGCGGGGACGCGGAGCTTCGGCTTTCTCTTCTTCTTCGGAGCGGCTGTAGATGGTGTAGCCGCTCCCTTCTTCTTCCTGGCCTCAGGGCCTACAGTGGTCCGTGGGGCCTCAGTACTGGGGGAGCTGGTGTTCTGCCCCCCCTGCGCCGCCTCTTGAGCGGCCATTGATGGCCGCTTCTTCTTTTTCCGGGCTTTCTTGCCCCCTGACGCCGCCGACGTAGCAGTAGCCTCTTGCGGGGCAACTGTAGCGCCAGGCAGCTTGGTCGTCTTCGCCTTGGCCGGTTTCCCTTTCGCCTTAGGCAGAGGGGGTCCCGGCGCCTCTTCGTCCATAGGCACATCAACGCTTGCGGGAACGGGAGGGATATCATTCCCGTCCGACGCAAGCGGCGGCCTCCGCCTCGGCTCCGGCAGGAGTCGGTCCTCCAGTCCGGCGAGCCTGGCATTGAGCATGTTGCCGAAGGTCTCTGCGTTCGCACGGGACACTTCGGCCAACAGCTTCTGCATGTCATCTTCAATGGACTTCGAGCCCTGCTTGCGCATCTCTTCCAGCTCCTGGCAACCTAACCTAACCTAACCTAACCTAACCTAACCTAACCTAACCGTTCCGCTCCGACCGTGGCCCGAGCTAGACGTGCGAATACGCGCCAAATATTTTTTTAAATTTTTAAAATTTATTTCTCCGGGTTAAATCACACTACAAAGGTGTGTGATACGTCATTCGACGCGGAAAATTGTGTGCAGTGGTACAGTGAAAACCGTGTTGCGATCGGACCGATATTTCCGGAGAAAAGCCGGAAAAACCCGTTTTTCCGTCCACTTCCGACTTTCGGACGCGTGCGGCGCGCGATTTGACGCAACGATCCCCCGCTTTTTGGACACCAACCGAAGCGCAAGACCTCTCTTCTACTGCTCCCAAAAAAAACCAGATTTTTCTGGCTTCTGGGTGAGGAGCAGCAGGCCGAAAACCAGGAGACAACCAAGAGGGGGGTGCGCGAGGAAGTGCGGGAGGGGAGAACGACAGGCATCACTCGAAGCGGAACCTTGGGGGCTACGTGGAACCGTTTTCCAAATTCAAATTGGACTATTAGTTCCCGAGAAAAACGGTTTTAAAAAAGTGCCAAAATTTAGGTCGCCTAAATCTCGCATTTTAAAGCGACGACCTAGGTCTTTTGCAATTTTGTGGTGAAGAGTGACACAAATACCTACTGTGTGCTAAATTGTGCGGTGATCCGGTGCGCAGTTTGGCTGAAAAAGCCAAAAAACTAAAAAGTCTAGACCGAGTCCTAGACGGTCTAGACTTACAGCAGACCAGCGGACCAGCATCAGGAACCACCTTCAGCAGCCGGGAGTCCAACAACCAAAGCTAAGTAGGAAATTTTGATAAAAACAAGTGGCAAAATCAGAGACATATTTTTAAAGACATTTTAATCTGACTTCTTAAAATATCAAAAAGTTGACTTTTAGTGTATATATAGCTTTATAAACATAGATTAGAATAAAGAAAGCCCCATTAGAATTAAGATAGTAGTTTAAGAGATATTTAGATTTGTAAGACAGGAGCGCAACTCCATATAGAAAAAATACCTGGGCGGGCGCCACGCCCCCTGCTCAGGAATTCGAGTGATAGCAGCCTAAATATCATTTCTAGAAGCGTGACACTTAATTTATTGGACAGGCCAAACCGCATTAATTAGGGCTACAAAGTGTCATCTTAATCGGATCGGTAGTTTTAATTTTATAAACAAAATTATACCGTAAATTGTGACGTCACGATCCAACTAAAATAGGGCTGCAAATGACGTTTTTCGTCGGTCAAAGAATGGTTGTGTGATTTGATTTATAGGGTCTAACATTAACATTAAATACCAAAATATATACAAAATATATATTCAAAAGCTTACCAAAATAGTTTACACATTACAAGTCATATAATTGGAAAAGTTACATAAAAAATTAATTAGAAATAGGACAGACAACATACACAAATTACCAATTAAAATAATAGCCATCTTCATAAATAATACAAATAACACATAAACAATATAAACCTAAATATACAACTCTAAATAACACATAAAAAATAATTAAATTTCTAAATTACCATCAGGTTCGTATCCGCTCGTTTGCCGTTCACTTTTATTTTGCACATCACGTTCCTCAAGACGCCAACCCTGCGTTATCAGTTAGGGCGATCTAGCGCCCAAGAAAACAGGCTCCTCCCCATAGTCCGGGGTGTGAACGTCGTTTTTAATAAATAATATAAGCTCAAATTAAATACATTAAGCTAAAATACAAATACTATAATAAATTTGCATAAATAATATAATAAAACAATTAAGCAAGAAATAACAAATAATAATAATTAGTAATTATAGTTAAAATCAATAAAAAATGCCGAATAAAAATTTATAACAAAAGCAAAAATTTGGGTAACAACCTATATAGCCTTAATTCAATCAGTAGTAATACTAGATAATTAATTTAACAGCCCAAAACAAAAATAAGAAGAATCCAAAAAGTAAACTTCAGCGCCCCGGACTATATTCAACAGGACATAGTTACGAACACCATAAGTGCAAGCGAGACAAGTAGGGTTGACGCGCGCGACACCCGTCTCGCTCACCGCCACGCCCACATAGTCTGAGGTGTGACAGGGAACATTGCTTCATTAAAAGTTAACTACTAAAACACAATAATTAAACAATAAAAAATACCCTAAAAACAAAATTTTTAATTCAACTTTAATATTTAATAAATTAAAACAGCATCATAATCAAATTAAAATAATTAAACATAGTAAAATTATTAAGTTTATTATCAAAAAATTAAAAACTAAAACATCAAACTAATTAAAAAACGCTAATAATAAATACTAAATTATTGTCATAATTTAAATCAGTTTATAAAACTAACATTAAAACAAATTAATAACGCTAAATAACAACCATCAACACCCGGACTACACTCTGTTGATCAAACCGATAACGTAGCAATAACACCATTAGTGCGAGCGAGACAAGTAGGGCTGACGCGCGCGATACCCGTCTCGCTCACCGCCCCGCCTACCGACGCGCTCAGGGCTGCGGATCAAGAATTCGCTAACCTTAGTAAATAAAATATTAAAATAACTAAAATTAGGAAAACAACAAAAATCATTTTGCAGTATTAATAATAAACAATATTGATTAATCCTTATAAAAACATAAAATAATAGGTAAAACTGTAATTATACTAAAATAACATTTTATTAAAACAATAACATTAATTAAAATAAAACATATAATACATCATAATATAACTAAAAACATTTTTAATATAAAAAAGTAAACTATACAACAAAATACATATATTATAAATTCATATTAAAAGATATAGCAATACAATATAAATAACATTATTATTAAAATTTTAGCACAATAGGAAGTAAATAAAATTCAAAATTCCCATCAGGTTATTCCCGCTCATTGGTGGAGACAAATAATACATCCAAGCGTGTGGCAGCCCTGACACGCCCACTTGGCGCCTAGCGTTGTGGGTGGTCTAACAGTTTAAGTGCCGCCGCCGGTAATATAATAGAACTAAAGAGTAGGACGTTGCTATTTAAAATCAATAGGCGAAACATTATTTTATAAAATTGAAAAATTAAAAATAGACTAGGACCACGAGTAGTGGACGTAAATAGAGGATAGGATCTGATCGGATCGACAAATAGGCTAAGCACAAGTCCACTCTTGACCGGCGAAAATCGCTCTGAAATTGTAAAACGGACAATAATAGACCAGCCGTTTCCCTATTGGAACGCCTGGAAAAACCAATATTGTGACTATAGCTTTTTGCTCTTATTGACCTTATACTTTAGACATATATTTGGATATTATTATTTTGCTGACCGATTGTGCCCTATTGGGACAAACGATTAGGATAAGTATAGGTAAATATTGTTTTAACTGTGACGTCTGTTTTACAATTTATTTTATTTTTATTTTATAGTATATATTAGTTAGTTAGGTCAGTCAACCCCCTATTGGGGTGGCTGTTAGTTGTAGGAATTAGTTAATTAGTTGACCGGTTGATCCCTATTGGGAAGCCGCTTAAGATTAAGTTTAAATAGTGACTAGGATACATAAACTGAGACGTAAAGTTTTTCTCTCTTTTTATCTATACATACATATTTTAATAGACAAATTGATCCCTATTGGACAACACACTATAGTATAAGTTAGTTCGACAATAAATAGACAAGTAGCCCACTATCGGGACTACTGAAATAGTAAGGTTAAAGGACAAGATAATTAAATTCTGGAACAAGAAAGTCCCTTCGAAAATTAAATAGCAACAATAAATTGAGTATTGCCATTTCAGTTTGAAAGTTAAGTTGAATCTAGGACGTTGTTAATTTACTTTTAAAATTGAAAATTAAAGCTAATATAAAACTAATAAATACTCAATAAATAAGGCTTATAAATAAAACAAATTCCTTCTAGTCACTAGTTAAATATATACAAATCTTTTACAATTTTATTTAATTTATTTTTACAATATATATTATTTAGTTAGTTAGATTGACGCGTTCCCCCGTCTATATAAATAGAAAAATGGCCATGGTACATACGCCTAAGGAGAGTGCAAAACTCAAAAAGACAAAGGGCAAACCATCCCTTGAGGGCACGCAGAGTGACCAACAAAGCAGCCCTATATTACTGCAGAAACGAGCTGATTCTGTCGAGGCCCTTCTGGCTGAGGTAAACAGAACAATTAAAAACAGTATCTATCTGCTAAACCAGACCAGAAATATGAGAGGAGACTTGAGGTCTGGTTTAGCAGATAATCTGGAAAAGCTGGAAAAAAGAATAAGTGACATAGAGCGATTAGTAAGAAGGGAATCGATAGAAAAAGGGAAAGGAAGTAAAAAAGAAACTAAGGAATCGGAAGTACAATGTAAATTAGAGACAAACGAAGTAGGAAATAACTGTGATAGTAAAGAATTAATAATGCAAATGTACAATAGGCTAAAATTTGAAATACATGATAGGGCAGATAATATAAAGGAAACAGTGGAAGAGCAGATTACAATGTTAGCGCATACAGTGATAGCGAATAAATTAAATGAAGAGGTAGCGCAAGAAACAAGAAAGGATAACTCTAAGGTAGTGGAGAGTTATGCAGCCAAGGTGGCGACGGGGGGAGTAAAAACCTTACCGTCGGAGCCGAGGCCCATAACTGTCCACTCCTTAGCAGTAACGGACAAGAGAAATGAAATGACAGGACAAGAGATAGTTGATAGCGTAGGTAAAATAATAGATGCAAGAAAAGAGGGCATAAAAGTAGAAAGAATAAGAAAAGGAAAAGAGAGGAAGGTGATAATAGGCTTTAGGGATAGAAAAGAGAGAGACGAAGTAAGGAAAAAGATAGAGATATGTGCAAGGGATAAGTTCGAAGTGGAAATAGTGAAAAACAAGGACCCCCAGGTTATTCTGTATGGGGTTCTGAAGTCGAACACGGATGACGACATCTGTGATGCAATCCGTGTTCAAAATAAGCACCTCATACAGCATATCCTGGATGGGGATGAGGACAGGATTAAGGTTAAATACCGAAAACGTGGTAAGGACGCCCATACTGAGCACGTCGTGCTGGAGGTGTCTCCGGAGGTATGGCTGTGCCTGACCAGAGAAGGCCGCGCATACATCGATATGCAGAGGGTGCGGGTCGCTGACCAGTCCCCCCTAATACAGTGCTCGCACTGTCTGGGGTACGGACATGGGAAGCGATTCTGCGCCGACATTGCTGCGGAGATTAGGTGCAGCCATTGCTCCGGAGCTCACCATAAATCACAGTGTGAGGGTGTCGAGGCGGGCACCGAGCCATGTTGCATTAATTGTAATAAAAATAATTTGAAAGCAAACCATGGCGCGTTTAGTTCAGAGTGCCCGATAAGAAGAAAATGGGAAGCCATGGCGCGTGCGGCGGTATCGTACGATCCGGAAGACGATGCGTTCGTGGAACGTACATGGCTCTACGGACGCAGCGCACGCAACGATACTACGATACCGTCGCAGTACAGCTGCTAAAATAGATGTAGAGCCGGTTAAGTGTCAAAAACAATTGTATTGTCTGTAGTAAATCGTGTAATTTATAGCAGCAATCATCACAATGTAATAAAACCAA